>JABXWE010018681.1:0-33578 GCA_014611495.1 Limonius californicus
GAGTAAGGCTGTCACTTAACTTTAACAATAACTGAAGCATTGATTGTATTTCCTGAATTCTAAAATGTTAAACTCTCTCTCTCTCTCTCTCTCTCTCTCTCTCTCTCTCTCTTTCGACTTACAGTTAGCCTAAAATACATTAGGAATAAGGCTGTCACTTAACTTTAACAATAAATGAGGCACTGATTGTATTTCTGGAATTCTATAATGTCAAAAATCATACTCTTTCTATTCAGAGTTAGTATTAAATACATTAGGAAGAAGATTGTCATTTAACTGTAGCAATAAATGAGGCACTGATTGTGTTTCCTGACCCCTAAAATCTCAGAAACGATACTCTTTCGACTTAGAGTTAGCCTAAAACACATTAGCAGTAAAACTGTCATTTAACTTTAACAATAAATGAGGCACTGACTACATTTCCTCAATGCTTAAAATGTCAAAAACGATGCACTTTCCACCTAGAGTTAGCCTAAAACACTTTAAAAGCAAGGCTGTAACTCAATTGTAACAATAAATAAGGCCATTGATTGCAATTCCTAAATACCATTACGTCGGTCAAAATAAAATCGATACTCCGATTACAGTAAAAAGCATTATCGCATTTTAAAGTTAACTTCAAAAACATGGGGGTACTGTTGTGTATAAAAATAAATAATGAACTATTTTTTGTTATACATGTACTACATTTATCCAGAAATGTGAAATTGATAGTCAGTTTGCTATACAGTTTGTGTAAGGCTGTATTTAAATATAAATTATTATATTATTATATTAAAGAAGGCAAAACTTGTACGTAGTCACATTCTAATACAGTTTAGCATTATATCATTTTGCTATAGAATTGTTGTTGGGGTAGAATCATCACTTGAAGTTAGATAAATTAATGCAATTTAGGGTTAGCTATAATTATACATAAGATAAAACATCAATTTTAACACAAACCCTGCGGTATAACTCTGTCGCATAGTTTTGTTACATACTATCTCATAATTAACAAACAAATTACAGTGTATACATTTTACCTTATGACATTCCACATGACGAATTTAAATATACAACTACTTACCTGTACTTACTGCACTGCAGTTATTTTTTCACATCTATTCCTTTCTTGTTAATATTTCCATCTAAAATGACCAATTTATAATCGATCACTTATTTGTATTTTTCTTAAATGACTCAAAAAGCGATGTAGCTAAAATTACCTCATTCTCTAGCAACCTCATCTAGCACCGCAGACGTAAAGTTTGAACGATTTTCCGAAGCCCAGCGGGGGTGAAGTAACCGACATGAGAGCACATCATTTAAATATAACGCTCAATTATTTTACATACATTAAATCACGGACGCAAATGCAGTAACACGCGCGTAAAGCACGTGTCACCCACAAGTGAGCCCCATTTCGCCGTAAAAGGGGTAATTTGGCACGCAAATAGGAGCCGCACCGTGAAAATGTGACACTTTGTGGCCACGATTTAATATTTTTAGCTTAAGTTTCATACGCCCCATCGACATCAAATGACGGCCCTCGTTAGATACGATTCTCTTTCGGAAAAGGTTGTTTTTATTTCCTTGATTAATTATAATATAAAGACTCTTCATATACAGACTTACCCCATCGTCCTGTTAACAGTTAAGTACTAAATAGATCCATCGCTATAAAAATTGTAATCACGATTCGTTTTATTTTTTAAGACCAACTCTAAAATGTTTTTAAATGTTACACAATATTAATAAAATATTTACAGCTACAAATATCAAATATGTTTATCTCGCTTAACTATGAAAATATTGTAGATATTATTTACCCATTTACTCATTTCCGCATGCATTTCATCGTTTGTGTACAGTTATCTATAAAAGGACAATTATTTGATGGGGTAGTTTCAACCCCAATAGTGATTTTTAAGGTGTCACACATTACAATGGCACGGGACCTACGGCTTTACTTCTTATCAGACAGAAGGCGCATTTTTTCCCCGCTAGAAATATCTCACCGACTTCGGTCGGATTCGAATCCGCGTCCCTTGGATGTAAAGGCAAGTGCACTAACCACTAGACCACCGAGGCCGGCTACCCTAATTATTTAATTTGTTTATGAAGATTTAATGAAGAAAAATTTAGTATACATTCTTACGCCACATGCTGCGTTTAGGACTTAGTTTGTGCTATATATGGTAAATAATAAAATATTTACAATTAGAATTAACCATACATAGGCATAATCGTGAGTCGTATTAATTCCTAAAACCAAAATCAAGCGTTTCTTAGTTTGTATATTTTATTACGTAATACAGTATTTACAACTACAAATATCAAATATGATAGATGTGAAAGCATGATTTCCTCTTTGTGGTTCTTCATATAAAAATAAAATGACAAGCGTGCTTACCCCACGAGTAGTATTTGAAGACAAATTACTGTCTTTAACATATTTATCAACATAAAATTTGTAGCCACAAAGGTGCTGTGTATTCCTGCTTAATTTCCAAGAAAAACACGGTGGGCACAGTTACCCCATTTAGTTGTTTTAGAGGCCTGTTAATCTTTTAAACATTTATTATCCATAAAATCATTGTAGTTGCCTTCATATAATTCCTAACCCAACAAGAACGGTGGGCGATCTTACCCTATCTATCGGTTTTTGTGCCTTAAAGGCGTTAATCTCAGCAGTAGCTTAAAAATAAACACGTGAACATTGCATGGATAGGATTCGCTACATCGTAATTAAACTTTTTCAGTAATTGTAGCTTCTTACGATCTTCTAGCTGTACAAAACGAAAGACAGCCACGAAACACAGCCACCATTCGACCAGAATCCCTTCGAGAAATGAGCGCCGAGCAGGAGCGGGCTCTGCGAGAAGCTGCCGTCGCTGTCGGCGTATTTGGGTAAGTAGCCCATTTAAAAAAAAATCTTAGAAGGGGAGTTCCACAGGGTTTCACTAACGGGAAAACTTTGAGACAAATGTTCAGAGGCAAACTTTTAAATACTACGTTGTACAGAAATATGTTTCGTATTTATGGCTTAAATTAAGTACCACAAGGATCAAATACCGGTCTTGATTTGTTGCGTCTATTGTATTCTGTAGTTGATCCTAGCCAGTGATATTTTAGGATTAACTCGGTATTAAATTCTGCTTAAAATAAAACGCGGGGAGGTTTCACCCATGACTTAACGTTGTATCATCTGCGGATGGCATCGCAACGTCGATCAAAAGGTGACGCGCCCTTTGTCGGAGGCAAAGCTGAAAAGCTGACGTTCAAGCTCAGGTAACTGTGCATGGCGACGCTTTTGAAACGATAACGTATGATGGAGCTCGGCAGGTCGTGGCGGGAGCATTCCTTTTGATGCCCCAATGTTCAGAGCCGTGGAAACGTTTATCTGGTTCAAAAAGGGACGGAATCGATATACTTCGTAGTATTTTCTGTTATTTTTAAAACGGGTTTCTAGATCATATTTTAATGGTGAAAATAAATTAGCAAGGCATGAGAGACTTTCGTTAAGGACTCACCAGAAGGCAGTCTTGCGTATCAAATAAATAGCTGAAGGAGCTAGTTAGGCTGCGAAAAGGACACGGATAGTGTAATCCTTAAATACTTTGAAAAAATTCTGAAGATCGAATTTGGTATTTACATCACTAAATGAAACACGATCTAACAACAGTTATTTCAAAAATTAACTACAGGGTAATACATTTGCATCCTAACGATTCGATGTTAAAGTTGGTAAGTATATCAGCAATGCATGTTTCGAGCTGATGCAGTAATAATAATATCAATCGTCCTTACTTTCTACCATCAATGGAACAGATCATTATATTAACTGCCCTATGTACTGCTTAATGGTCATCTTTTAAGTGCTACCGTTAAATTAATTTTGGTACTGGTGCGATTATACTAACAACCATCTTGTTTTCTAAAATCCATTGGCAAACTATAAATGGTAAACATTTTTGTAATAGCTTCAGATATCATGGAATATCACCTGTGACAAGCCATTGTCAAAGTAAATTTGTACTAGTACAGTCATAATAATGATATTTTTTTCTAAGTGCGAAATTAAGAGTTAAGTATCTCTATGTTATCTATAATCTACTATTTTATGGTCTTACTAGTAAGAGGTTATGCAAACCAAGATTCATAACAAGCAACCCTTTTTTCCTTCAAAAAATTGATAAATTATAAGTAACATGTTTTTCTTCTAATCATCTGCCAGGTCACTTTAAGATTTCAGCAAATTAAGTTTGAACATACAACACTCAAGTTAAAAATCGCCTCCTCTTTTTGAGCTCTTGGTAATCTATAAGCTTCTATTATTTTCTAGCGAAAGTATGTCGTCTGCCTGACCTGTTGGTATAGATATGAGCATAATATCTTTGAAAATAAGCTATTATGACTGCTAACAATCATCTTCCTCCTTTGAACTTCGAATAACCTATAAGGGGTTTGCCTTTGTTTGTAACCATCTTACATAACCATATTGAACAACCATCAGATGTGAATTTAAATTGGCCGATTATATGTTTTCTTCGAACGATCGATAAAGTGTAAGTTATAGCTCTTTCCACTGACCCGACACACCAATGTAAGCACGTCGGTAAAGGTACAAGCAAATTAACTTAGAAGATGTGCTGTTATGATAACTGAAAACAGATCTTTTTAATACGAGGAGTGTCATTAATTTGATCCCCAATGGCAAATGGAGACCGAGACCTAGTGCCAACCACCCAAGGAATTAGAAAAATTTCCGACTCCTGAAGTTATTCGAATCGGGAAGCGTTCGGACTATTACATCCAGAACCTGTTTATCTTACCACTGAGCCATCCCAGCTCTTGGCTAAAATTTAATTAATACATTTATCTTCTTCGGAATGATACACTTTCGTATTATTTTCTCATTTGGTAGTTTTATTAAATCGATCGTCCTTTTCTATTGATCTATTGAGAAACTGTAGGTAATAAACCGTTCTACTAATTCTTTTTAAAACTTACTAATCAATAATAATAACAAATAAGCTAAGGGGATGGTCCAATCGTGATAACTATCTTCTATTTTTCCAACCATTAGCAAACCATCAATGATCGATTGTCATGCTATATTTGCATTTCGCACATTTTCCAAAATATTCTTTACAGATTTTACTGGTAAAAATTATATTAATGAACCTTGATTATAGTAACATCACATAACTACCGTCTTCTACGTATTTTGAATTATGGAAAAACTGTGGGTGCTAAACCATTCTAATCACAATTTCTAAAAATCTCGTTTGTCAGAGCAAATACACTGTGGGAATGGTGAAATTGTGATAGTTATTTTTCGTTTTTGATAGACTGTAAAATCGTATTTCATACGCTGTCTAATATATTCTTTTTCATTAGTCAGAAAAAAAAACACAGTTTGGAGATGATAATTACGATAACATCTCTTCTTTACACCATCAATGAACTATTACTATACATTGACACACATACTATTTTATGACTTCACTGGAATGAATGCTAGTAAATTAACTTTGGATATAGTGTAATAGTGATAAGAACCATATCCCTTGCTTCTGAACTATGGAAAAAACTATTGGTGATAAACCCATCTACACTGCCCCATATACTCCTTACAACCATGTTGGCAAGACGATTACGTCATTTTAATCATAGTGTGAGTGGGGTATATTTCATATAACTACACCACATTCATAGATTTAATTATACATTTAAACAATTTGGGACATAGTTTAAATATAATGGAATAAACAGCCGTCATCCAAATCGATTCTAAATTTATATATTTATAATTATAATATTAACCAGGTAGTCCATCATCAAACTTTATGTAAACTTTCAAACAAATGTATCATAAAAAGATTACTTAATTACAGTTGGTACGAGTAGCAGTAGAGGGTTCCAGCATTTAGCAAGTTCTTGCAAAGACCAATTTGTCGTTTATTGAAATTTTTGAACATAAAACATATTAAATGTATTAACTACACATATAATCAAATACAGTTAATATAGGGGCGACAGATTTAAAGTTGTTCTAAACATGATCTGACAAATCTTGGAGTATATGCCTATGGTACACCATCATGAATGCTGGCTTTAATAAACATTATTTGTTTTAGACCACCAGTATCTTTAACTATGGCCTTATCACCTGTCCGATACGGCCCAAGTTTGCTCCCCCCAGTACCACCTCCACCTGTCATCAACAGGGAACCGAGCCCTAAGCAAGAAAACAGCGACAACGATGGTAAGGCTTAAACTTATACATTTCTCGTTTCACTTTTTATTTGGAATCTGTAAAGCAGCATTAGACTGGCCCTTCCAGCACCTCAATAAATATTTAAATACGGGACCAAAAGAGCTAGAACGGTTGCACGATTCGATTTGCAGCAAATGTACAAACGGCGGGAAACGGGGAAACGGGGAAACGGGGAAACCCCGCCGCATCAGAATCTTGGATTAGCGAAGCAGCTGCTTAAATTCCGCCACTAATTACTCTTTGGGGACAGTGGCCGATCCTGCTGAGTTAAATTTAAAATGCCCTCGGAGGCCTCCGCATCAGGCGGGCAACTCACAAAAGGCAAGGGAGAAACCCAATTCGGAACAAGATTGTAAATTAATAAATTCAATTTGAATAAAACGATGGTTACGGGGTCAGTTAATGCAGGAACGGGTTTTTCATTTTCATTTCGTTAACTGCTTAGTAATTGATTAGATAGTTCGGTACATAAATTGATTATTTGTGGTTTTTTTAAATCAGGACATTGACTCATACAGAATCATTTTCTGTCAAATTATGAACTTGAATTGAAAAATTAATAATAGTGATGAAACATTCTGTGCTATCGAGTATCAAGAGGGGGACCATCATCCATTTATTCTTTAAGTGGCAAAAGTGTAAATTAAAATTCTTTTTGCAGAAGAAAGTATAGACGTAACAAACGAAGAAGAAGACACCCCATCTTCAGGATGCGGCGTATCGTCCAGCAGTGGACCTCTGCGCCCTGAACCCCATCAAGCCACTTCCGGATTACCAGCTTTAGGGTTGTACCCCAGCAGTCACGAAACGGTTTATGAAACTTCGGCGAGGTTACTCTTCATGGCGGTGAAGTGGGCCAAAAACTTACCTAGCTTTGCTAGTTTACCGTTTCGCGATCAGGTAATTCCATTTTCAGGAATCATTTAAAATATATTCTTTAGTTGCTATTTTTGTTGTGGTTTTTAATAGATTGTTATATAGATTGTATTATAAAAAAGTATATAAGCTAGAGTATGCAACGGTAACTTTAAAAGTTCGCACAAGTATTAGTGCTCTATATTACCAACACCCCAGTCCAACTTCAAACGCATAGACGCATCAATTACTATACATCGATTGGTTTCTATAATTTGATGAAAATTGTAGCAACATGATTTGATGAAAATGTAAAAAGTAGAAGCACGGGAGACCTACAGTTTAACGTCGAATCCGAATGACGGCAATTCCTCTGCCAACTGAACTATCACCACACTATACATTAATACCTATAGTATTATAATAACTTTTTTAACTTTATGAAGTGCACGCGGACCTAACGTCTCACATATTGTAATACACTTATTTGTAGTTCACTTCTGATGAAACCGGAAGTAGAAGCAATAATTTTATAACGTATTTCGATGCAACTTTTTTGTATTTAAAATATTGCATATTATCTCTTAGTTCTACTTTAACTATATTTCTGTATTAATTTGTTACATCATTTCATCTTTATTTTTCTTCTCTTTCTATTTCCATTATTCTTCTGCTTTCGGATTTTTTCTTTATTGAAGCTTTCACGGTGCTGTTCGGATATTTTACCCACTTATAGATCTCATCGATACAAACAAAAAAGTCATAATAAACGTAGGTTCGTTTTCGAGATATGGAGGTTTTTTAATAAAATAAATATTGCTTGTTATTTCAATAAGTTCCCATAAAACCTTTTAATGACAAATAATTAAAGTAGATTTTCTACATGTCCTCCCTCCGTTTGTACACATATATACTTCGCATCTCCTTAAAAATGAACGCCGCATTCTTTGAAAGATTCCCGGATTCAAATTAACAGTCCGGCAGGCATGTTCTATTCGCTCGCGCAATTCGTTTAAATTATTCACAGGGCTTGAATAAACGACTTGTAATACCCCCAAATACAAAATTCGAACGGATTGCGGTCAGGAGATCTAGGTGGCCACACAACTGGATCTCTTCGTCCTATCCACCTGCCGTTGTAATTGTCATTTAGGAAATTTCTGATCATGATTGAAAAATGTGCAGGAGCCCCATCATGCATCAACCACATATTCATTCTATGAATGATGGGTACATCTTCCAACAATAGTGGCAAGGCATTACGCAAAAAGTCGAGATATAATTGGCCAGTCCAACGGTTCGGAAGAAAAAAAGGTCTTATCATATGATCTCCAAAAACACCAAGCCGAACGTTAATTGAAAATCGTTGTTGAAGATTCAATTCTATAATAGCATGAAGATTTTCATGTGAACAAACATGGCTGTTGTGGAAATTTAAAATACTATTTCTTGTGAAACTAGCTTCGTCAGTAGATAAGACTTGACTAACAAACTTTGCGTTTTTCGCAACTCTTGTTAGTGCCCATCGGCAAAACACCAGCCGTGAGCATAATCAGGTACAATAAGAGCTTGTACCCTTTGAATATGGTATGGGTACAATTGCTCCTCACGTAACATTCTCCAAATTTGGGAAGCATTCATATTTGTTTCGACAGCAAGTCTTCTAGTACTGGTACCTGGATTTTCTTCAATCCTCCTTAAATGTTAAGTTCTGCTTCAAGAATAGAAACTGATCTAGGCCGACCACCACCACCGTTCCTTGATTTAAATGCGTCAACTTCGGATAAACGTTGATGCAAATTTGTAAAAAAATTGTCACACGGAAGTGCCCGGTTCGGAAATGCTTCGTCATACAAGCGACGTGACTCATAAGAATTACCATTGGCCTTACCATACATGAAATGCATATCTGTCATTTCCGCATTGATATACATATTCCAACAACAACAATAATAATACTGACACAAAAACTCAATTAAATGTTGTTTTATCCATCCATCCATGATAAATATGATTATGCACTCCTACTCTGCGCGAATAATTTGGCTGTATCTTGAAAACGGTTGATTTTGGAACCCATGTTTATTACGACTTTTTTGTATTGATGGGATCTATAAGTGGGTAATATCCGAACGTATTTTTTAAACACCCTGTATAAATGTCATGTTTTACCTATATTAGTTTAGTTCTTTAGTCTTATTTCCACCCTGTGTATCGTTTCAAATTCTTCCATTCATTGTCGTATTATTTTTTATAACATTATTTAGTGTTTTTCTTTACAATTTTTTTGTTCAACTTTATTGTAATATTATACATTTTTACTAAATTTTTTCCCATTGATTTTCCTATTTTTAATTTTTACTTATCGTCTTCTTTTTTGCGTTTTTTCTAGGTTTTAGGCTATTAGGTATTCTGTTTAACTCGTCCTGTGTTTATTTATATGTGTATTGCTTTCTGGAATTTAATACATTCATTAAAATATTCCCCCATTGGTATTTTCTCTATCTAGTTTTAAAAAACGTTTCCTCGTTTCCTTTATTTTCTTACACTTTCCAGGACTTATTTAAATATTCATTTATATTTTATACAATATTTTATTATTGTTTTTCCTATATATTTCTAATTTATTTTACTTGCATGCTTTATCTTAATATTCTACGTTTTGTCAGCGTTATTTATTGGTACTCAGTTTGTGCGATTCATCTTCTTTTCTATTTCTTTCATAGTTCAGTTCTTTACTTTAATATTTTGACTATGCTGGATACAAAGGGTTTTACAAACGCAGTGGATGTGACTTTTATTATACATTAATTTTCGCCGCATCACCCATTCCGGTATTAATTATAAATATAATTCCTTTTTTAAGATTGATAAACTTGTTTCGTTGCAGTAACATAATACATAGTACTAATAAAAAACAATATATTTCAATGACAATAAAATAAGTGGTAAAAAACCTCAAATGCCATTGACAGATTTTTCGCTCCTTAATTATGTTTTCCTCGATTTTTCTACAATTTATGTTTTCAGGTGATA
The DNA here is from genome assembly GCA_014611495.1 of Limonius californicus. Taxonomy (NCBI): domain Eukaryota; kingdom Metazoa; phylum Arthropoda; class Insecta; order Coleoptera; family Elateridae; genus Limonius; species Limonius californicus. The sequence goes on from JABXWE010018681.1 coordinate 10,157, forward strand.
CTCCTGGAGGAAGCGTGGAGTGAGCTATTCCTGCTCAACGCAATTCAATGGTGCATGCCCTTGGACGCAGTTTCTAGTTCGCTTTTCAACCCCAACGAGCACAGCAAAATTGGCCAAGCTGCTTCGGATATCCGGGTACTTGCTGACACTTTGATGCGTTTCAAAGCAGTTCATGTGGACCCAGCGGAATTCGCATGTCTGAAGGCTATCGTACTATTTCGAGCTGGTAAGCCTTTGAATGGTGAATTGTCTTTTTGGATTTACCATTTTAGTCCTTTCCTAACCTTACTCGGTGTTGTCTTATTCTGTTGTCCTCGTTTGAGTAGATATTACCTTGAAAAGGATACACCTTGTTCCCAAATGATTGTCGGGATTCCATATGGTCGGTATAGCTGTGGGGGTGGACGTGGATGTATGAGTTCTACATGTCATAAAAGTAGAGCTGTAAAAGTTTAAGTGACGCACGAAGTTGTTTCCTCTGTTGGCCTTCATTTTCAAGAACCGATGAAAATGTCGACAGAGTCCGGGATCTTGTGCGTTCAGATCGTCGGTTGACAGCCAGAATGATCGGGAAAGAGTTGAATTTGACTCACACCACCGTTCTTGAAAGACTTCAAAAAAGGGTCATGCGTGTGAGGCCAAACATCAAGAACAACTGGGTATTGCATCACGACAATACGCCTTGGCACACAGCAATTTCAATAAACGATTTTTTGACCAGTAAGAACATTCCTGTGGCTCCTCAGCCTCCTTATTCGCCCATTTTCAGCCTTGTAAGTTTTTCCTCTTACCGAGACTGAATAATCCCTCAAGGAACGGCATTTTGGGACACTGGAAAACATTCAAACGGCTGTAACCGGCCAGCTGAAGGCTATTCTAGTATCCGAGTTCCAACACTGCTATGAGGAGTGGAAGAACCGTCTCCAGCGCTGTGTCGCTTCCCAAGGTAGTTACGTTGAAGGAGACAATGTTGAATTGTAATTTCATTCGAATAAAAAAATAGAGAAAATCAGTCTCGTTACTTAATTTACACATCTCGTATAACTCAATGTACAACAAAGCTTTGGTACCACATAATGGCAATACGGTTCGCTACAGTTAAATTTAAAGAGTAAATTGGATTGGAACGGGAGCTGTGCATCTATGGTAACCAAGAAGTAGCGATGTCACTCAATTATACTTTCTTTTTTTCTTTGAAGTACAATTAAAAATAATATACGGAAATCCGGTAGTAATTTACGAAACAGAATAATCGAGGCGTGTACATCAATTATACCTGACACGCTTGCTCGAATTGGAAGATCGTTTTAAAACGAATTAAAAATTACGTTAAACATTTACTGAATTAAATAAAACTTTGCGGTTTAATTTTTTTTTTGTTCTTTATTTGTCCCGCTTTTACTATAGTACAGTTACAGCAGTGGGTGCTTTTCTTGTTAAGTACTAATATAATTACAGGAGTTTCCATAAAACAATGCCGGTATTTTAAACATATTTATTTTATTGCAACATTACCAAAAATAACAACAAAATTGATAGTTTAAGGTGTATAGATTTTACTATGGATTTGTAAGTTCAGCATGGACCCCGTGCGTAGCTCAACATACATCCAACCTGTAAGTCAATTTTTGCCATGTGTTCTGCAACAATTCGGCAGTATTGATTATACGACAGTTTTGATTTTATTGCGTAGATCTTCTAGTGATCGAGGATTAGAAGCGTAGACGCAATCCTTGACATATCCCCACATAAAAAATTCGAAGGAATCAAGTCTGAAGAATAAGGAGACCAAGGAATCGACCCTCTTCTTCCTAACCACCTTTTCGGAAAATGGTTATCTAAACTCCCTCGTACAATTAATCCGAAGTACGAAGGTGTTCCGTCTAACTAAAGTACAGTGCTGTTGTCTACAAGATGTAGGAAAGACGTAATTTTCTAATATATGGAAAAAAACTCGACTGTACAATGTAGATTCTGCAAAGAAAAATGGCGCTATCAATCTTGTCCTGATAAGCGCACACCACACAATGCGCTTTCTGTTGAATTGTTGCCATCTTTTAAGAACTGTCGAACAGCTATTGTAAATACGAATAAACAACGCACGTCTATAGAGACAAAATATTTAAATGAAAAAGCAAGACAACCTGAATTGTATGATGAAATAGTATATTAAAACATGAGTTACAGAAGGCAACATATTCAAGCACGAATCCGAAATCCGGACACGAGCCGCGTAGCGTAGTTTCCGAACGGAGGAGTGCTTGAATGGCCTTCTGTAACGAGTTTTTTATACTATTTTCTCTGTTTCGGCTTCCATTTACATTATTTATTTAAATTGTTTTATAAAAATAGTTGACAATTTCTAGGAAACTTTTGGTAGAATATAGTTAGGTTGGCAGCAACTATTTGTGTTTGTCAGTTGTGGGAATTCGACGTTTCAAAGTTTATTTAACACGAAATCGACATTATAGTTTAATGCAAAATATATCACTTTAAATTCCGCAGGCCGCGATAATACTCAAATCTGAAAAAGGCTTTCAGCAAGGAACATACACTTAATGTCAGACCGCAGGCATACCAATCTCTAATAACAAAATGTCACTCAAAATCGTTTAAGAATGAACTCCATTCTAGTCTTAAAAGTAGTGCGAGAATAATGTCATTCTAATGCCGAAACAGAGAAAATAAATGATCTATTATATACTCTCATTTGAAATACCGGCGTTCTGTTATGGAAACCCTATAATATCAGTATAACTGTCAATTAACACAGTAAAAGATCAACTTGAGAAATAATAACTATGATCCATTTCTATACTATAAATTACTCCTATTCAGTAATATCTATTGCTATTATACATGTATGTTGGGTTGCATCAACCACCTGTAAGAAAGGATAACTTTGCTGACCCACCTCCTATTTAGGTTAAATAAAAAAGTTTTTACAACAAAAATATAAATATTTTTATTGTTTTAGAAACTCGTGGTCTGAAAGACCCCAGCCAAATAGAAAACCTGCAAGACCAAGCCCAAGTAATGCTTTGGCAGCACTGTAGGACTCAACTTCCCGGACAAGTAGCCAGGTTTGGTCGCCTCCTGCTCATGTTGCCGTTGCTGAGAATCGTTCCGGCTTCACGAGTAGAAGCAGTGTTTTTTCAAAAGACCATAGGCAACACGCCTATGGAAAAAGTGTTGTGCGATATGTATAAAAATTAGAAGAGGTCTGTTTTGATGATTGCAGAAAATTACAGTTGTAATCCTCATGTTCAAATAGCAAGTACTAAAATTTAAATAAATCAAATTGTCTGCAGTTCTTCCACTACATCTTGGCGTTGATTCCGTTCACTTACTTCGGGCCAAACTAATTTATACGGCTAAACGTCAATTTTGTCGCCAATCTTATATCGTATTGATAACCAAACCATTGTTAACTATTTTATGTTTAATTGTGTGATACTTGACGCGGTACAAAACATCGCTTTATTATGTAAGAAGCGATTTGGCTTCCATTAGGTACAAATTTATCAAAATTTTCCTATTTTAGTTTATTAATTATTTAAAATTGCACACTAGCATCCTAACATACTAATTACATTAGACCTTAAACTTCGTTGATATTGTTAAATATGATCTAATTAATACTAAATTACTTTATAATTTGTTTGATGACCATAAATTAAAAATGGGGCTGTTTACATGTTCTTAAAGTGTTTTGTTACAGTACAGAACTAATAAGTAAATATAATGCAGTACAACTTCGCTAGTCCGGACAGATAAACTATTCCACGCGTCCGGATTTGCGAATTTTACGGATTATAAACATTTGAAAAAACGTTACGGTGTGGTGGTAGCTCAGTTGGTAGAGCGCTCGCTTTCTGAGTAAAACGTCGGTTCTGGCTTGGGTTCGAAACCTAATCAGTACTATGCAGATTGATAAAAATCTTGTCTGCAACTCACCACACACAATTTCCCAATCCGGCTTGCAACGGCGGGATCGAAATGCTAAAAACCTTCTGTGGAATTTTTGTCGTTCGGATTCGACGTTAAACTGTAGGTCCCCCGTGTTTCTACCTTAGCGCTAAGGAGGAACACGCAGCAGAGGAGAGGCCGATGCCCAGCAGTGGGCTAAAAGGCTTTCAATGCTGATGATGATAGACATTTGAAAAACTACACGAATAAAGCAAGAAAGATATTTTAAATGAATTCTGATTGTTTTTATAAACAAATAATAAAACTATATTCATAGAGAATGATTTTGTTTAATATAATAATTAATTTTTAATGTTTTGTGTTTTCGAAAAAAATGTATGCTAGGTTTTTCTTTTAATCTTCTTAATAGAACATCTTGCATTCGAATGCTATTTACTTCTGTCCATTGAAAGCATTTAAAAAATGACTGAACAGCCTATATCGGTGCATGATTTTATCACAAGATTCGTCTACAAACTCACATTCGGAATCGGTAGTATTCATCTCATCATCGTCAACTTTTGAAGTGTCTGCAAGTTAGCCTTGATCTGTCTCTTCACTGTGTCCACTTTCCCAATTAAAAACTTCCTCAGTACTAACTTATGGATTAATATAATTCAACATTTGCACAATTGTGTTTAAATTTGTATTTACCGATTCACCACTGATTCAAGCAAGTTTAATCTTCTTCATGCCATTATCCTCTAGTAGCGCCCAACTTTCTTTGATATTTTTGTACTTACCATTTTCCATGATTGATGCAAGTTTATGACACCTCCTTTAAAATTGTATCTCTTCAAAATGTTAAATCATGGTCCTAAGATATTGAGTTAGTCAATATTTTTTCCCTGAGCCACTTTAATATTTTATGTCACAGTCTGAACCATTGCCTCTGTTATTGTTGTGCAGTTGGGTGGTGAAACCATAACTCTAAAGTTTTGATTAGAATGCCCATCTCTGATCTTTGGATGGATGAGATGGAGCGTTATCTATTAAAAAAAACCCCTATTTGTGCTGAATTTTGTTTATGTGCTCTATAAAGCATTTTTTAAATTATTCAGATGTGTCCGAATTAACTCGAACAGAGCTAAGGCGTGTCCGAATAAGCGAAGTTATACTATATTATTAATATAATAGCATTATTTTTATTACATTATTAATAATATTAAATTTACTAAAAAATCAGCATGAATTTCAGTTATATAAGGCAGCAGACAATTAACGTAAAACTAGGTTTTGGTGCAGTACTTACTACTTTGTATGTGAGGAAATTCAAAAAATGTAAGAGTTGGGCACGGAAAGTATAATTAAAAGATTTGTGTAAAATTAAATATATTCTAATTGTTAAATAAAGGCCTCTTTGTATTTCTAAGAAAACTGTAATCTAGTCAAACTTCAAGCTGTGTATTATTGTAAAAAATCTTAAAAAAAACTTTCAATAAAATTTAGAAACATTTCCGCCTTTTTTCAAGCCAGCGATGATCTGAAAGCTTCCCCTCAAGATCTCCATTTGTTGCAATTCCCAAAAATACATCTCCATTCTAATGTTGTTTTCCAATTTGTCAGCAGTTTTTAGTGCAGCAACCTTCTCTTACTATAGTATCTGCTTTGGAAATCGCATAGTTTGTTTAAATCTATTTAAACTACACTGGTGTGAAGAGAAACATAAAATAAAGCGTCATGTTTCAGCGTTTCGTAATATAGTACAATGATACGAAAAGCAAAATATTAAAATTATCATAAAAATATATTCAATATGTAGGTGAAATAGTATGGGAACGTTGCAAAACTCATTATACAGGAAGTCCATAAAGAAGGAATTCCACCATTGTATAACATATCTTCCTGAAAACTTCTGAAAAGTGATTTTTTCAGTAATATACGAGGAGGGTTCAAATATGACCCGGAATTTTATTCTTAGAACCAAAGGAATGGCCCTAGCCGCAATTCCTTCTAACATTCTTGCAATGGGATATCTAGAAGGCGTGCATAATGTCATAGCCACTTCAATTGTGTTTTTACTTTCCCATACCTTATAGGTATAGGGTATTACTTTCCCATACCTTATAGGTATAGGGTAAGTATTGAAATCATGAAAATTTTCGAAATCGAGATTTTACCGGATATATCCGTTTTGGGTCTCTAGGAACCCAAAAAAGTGGTTTTTAAAAAATGTCTGTCTGTGGGTGGGTACGTATGTACGTATGTACGTACGTATGTGACGCTCCTACAGCCGAAAGTATTGCTCCGATTTTGATGCGCTTTGGAATGCGGGGGGGTATCGAAAATTCATCGAAAAAATAAGCTTTTCAAAAAAATCCGAAACCGGAAGCGGAAGTTACGCATGTTTTTTTGGTATCACTTTTTTCGTGATTACAATTTTGAAACTTTTATCGCGGATAACGATAGAGGGTCATAAGACAAATCTGCTAGTTTTTTGCCGAACTCGCTAGCTTTAAACTGAAGGGCGCTATGATTTTTTGAAAATTTTGAGTTTAACGCCCAATTACTCGACAACGGATGAATCGATTCAAATGATTTTTATTTTCTGAATAGTATATGAAGGGTAAAATGAGGTGATATAAAAAGTTTTTTTGAAAAATTATAAGGGGCCTAAATTACGAATTTTCAAAATTTTGGAAATTTTCAAAAAATTATTTCTCAAAAACTGCTCCAAGGAATTTTTTAAATTTCATATGTCGATAGACCTCGCAAGGGGCTATCGATATGTTTTTTGAAGAACTCCGTAATTTTCCTGTGGCGCCCTCTACGAAGCTTGGAAGTTTGAAACTTCAAACTCCTTTAATTAATAAACGAAAAAAGATAGGAAGCTGGGGTTTTCACTGAATCGCTCAGTACGTAATGGAGCATATGAATATGCAAAGAAATATTACACTCGTGGATATATGTAAGCGCACCGGCCCCCTCCCCCCTCTTTTTTAGAAAAATATTTTTTTTATTCTAACGGTTGTTATTTGTTTGCGTCAAAGAATCTTTTTCCGCGAAAATAAAAAAATCGATTTTTTATGCCCTACAATATATAATTTCCAGGGACTTAGAAAATTTTACCTCGGTAGCAATAGCGATCGGTACTAGTTAGACCGCGCGACGACCTAGCGGTACGGACAGCCCCGCGCACTTTGGTTCAGAACCATTGCCATACTGCCGCGCTACATTCATTTCTTTAACCGGTATTACAACAACAAGTTATAAATTATTTATCAAAATTTTGTATTTAATACTTAATTTGATATATATACTTATTATTTATATATATATATATATATATATATATAATTTGAAATAAAGATGATATGAACAGTTTCCAGTATGGGAAAGTCCAGGGAGGCAGTCGCGTCCACTTATTTAGTAATTGTCAAGATGACAGAGCAGGCCGCTGCACAACGCATAATAGTTAGATTTCTTGTGAATGAGGGTGCCAAACCAAGTGATATTTTGTAAAGAATTCAAGCACTATATGGGGAATCCACCTTATCTAAAACCCAGGTGTTTCAATTATGTAAGAAGTAAGAAGGGCCGTACAACGGTCGAAAATTTGCCGCACGCGAGACGTCCGAAAACTTCGACAACACAAATCAACATTGACCTGATAAACGACCTTATTCTTTCTATAGAAAAATTTCTGTCCGTAAAATGTCACAAATATTACAAATTAGTGTTGCTAGCGTCGAGGAAATCATCCATAAACATCTGCATTACCAAACAGTTTGCGCAAGATGGATACCCAGGTTGCCGACTATGGAACAAAAACAGCGACGCGTTGAAGTCTCTACTGAGCTTCACAGCCGATACCAAGATGATGGTGATGCATTTTTAAATTCCTTAGTCACCTGCGACGAAACCTGGGTTCACCATTTTACGCCAGAATCAAAAAGATTAAGAGTGGCGCCACTCAAACTTCCCAAAACCGAAAAAAGCGAAGGTTGTGCCTTCAGCCGGTAAAGTAATGGCCACCGTCTTTTGGGATAGTGACGGTGTTCTCTTGACCGATTATTTGGGAGAACGATGTACCATTAATGCCCCTTATTATTCTGACTTGCTCACTCAAAAAGTTAAGCCTGCATTTCGTTCAAAAAGGAGAAACCGTTCAATCAAGAGTGTCATTCTCCTGCAGGATAACGCCCGACCTCATACTGCCCAATTGACTACAAATGCCCTCAAAAAAATGCATTGGGAGATTCTTCCACATCCACCTTATAGTCCGGATTTATCACCATGTGATTTCCATCTCTTTGGACCACTGAAAGAGGCATTGGGTGGCTCAAAATTGCCGAGTTTGTGCCCAACCAAAAACATTCTATAAAAGTGGCATTATGAAACTCCCACAACGATGGCAAAAGTGCGTAGACTTAGAGGGTGAATACGTGGAGAAATAGTGTACAAATTATATACTCATTGCACTTAAATAAAAAGTTCTAGCCAAATTCCGGGTCATATTTAAATCATCCTCGTAGTTCAGAAACGTAATTAGTTACAAATCACAAAGCATCATAAATCGTACTGATGTACCACAAAAAATGATATATTTTCGTGTAGCTTTATAGGGAATCACTGGATTTGACGACCGCTGAAATTTACTGTTCCAATATACATGTTTAAGTAATCACAAATTCTCTGTAAACATTTTTGTTATTATTGTTTTATTATATCGAAAGTACGCCGTCAGAGTTTCTCAAAAACAAAGTGGCTTAAACTTACCCACAAAATTAATCGCCAAACTTCCAGAAAAATGATTCCCAGTGTTACAATATTTTTAATTTACTGAATTAGTACACTGTGAAGCATTCGAAACTAAGTCCTCAAAGTTTCTCAAAAACAAATGGCTTGAATTAATCAAACCTGCCCAAATTTCACCTTATTCGGGAATTGAGAATTTTCTTGGCTAACCCAAGTAAAAGATAAGATATTTTTAAATTATTGAATTAGTACATCCATAAGGGCTAAGGAACTACGTCATCAAAGTTTCTTAAAATCAAATCGCTTAAGCCAATCAGAAAACTTCTCCTCAAAACTCATCTTATTCGAGAATTGAGAATTTTTCGTGGAAAATGATTCGAAACCTTGCGATATTTTTAAATTACCTAATTGGTACATTTATGATGGATACGGAACTACATTATGAAAGTTTCTCAAGAAAAATGGCTTAAGCTAAGCAAAACTATTCTTACGAAACTGTACCTTATCCAGAAATTAAGAATGTTCTTGGAAAATGAACCACAGAAATACGATATTTTTAAATTACTGAATTAGTACACTTATAAGGGGTGAGGAACTGCGTCATCAAAGTTTGGCAGAAACAAATGGCTTAAGCCAATCAGAAAACTTCTCCTCAAACTTCATCTTATTCGGGGAATAAGAATTTTCCTATAAAATTATTCGCAAATTTGCGATAATCTTAAATTAACTAATTAACACACTTATGAACGATATGGAACAATGTCATCAGTTTCTCAAGAAAAAATGGCTTAAGCCAATCAAAAAACTTCTCCTCAAAACACATCTTATTCAGGAATTAAGAATTTTTCATAGGAACTGATATTTTGTAATTACCTAATTAGCACACATATGAAGACTACGGAAGTGGGCAATCAAAGTTTCTCAAGAAGAGAGGGTTTAAGCCATTAAAAAAATATCTGCAAAGTTTACCTTATTCGGAAATGGTGTTGTCTTAGAAAATGCATTGTAATTATGATATAGTTAAATTAGTACACTTATAAGGAATATGAAACTACGTTATCAGAGTTTCTCAAGACAGAATGGTTTAAACCGATCATAAAATTATTCCAAAATGTTATAGTACTGGGTAATATCAAATTTAAACTAAGGAAATTTTACTACATGTTTCTTGAAGAAGTATTAATTATTTATGTTAGAGATATAAGTTGCCAACTGTTAGCTATTTGTTCAGGGCTGTTTATGAACAATCGGATCATATAATTATGTAAGAGTACGTTGTAAACCGAAAGTATATCATAGATGTTCAGAATCACACACACTTTCGGTTTACAAATGGAAATTTGTAAGTGCCAATCCGTTATTCAATTAACTGTTTTCTTTTAAAAGTAATAGTTTGTGTTAAACTTGTCATCACAAAACTTTAATACGCTTTGTAACACAAACAGTAATTCAAATTCCATAGTAGTAAGCAAGCGTACTGTTATACATAACACATCTTATCGTAGATTTCATTACAGTAATTGCCTGCAAGATAGCATTTATAAGTGTCAATGCTTCAATTTTATATGTTCTTCTTGCAAATACAAATTTAGTATTTACCTACTAATAAACTGTGACGCTTCTCAGAATATCGGGTAACATGAACTACCAATTATAACAGAACGAACTATAAGTATTAATATGTACATTTAAGGTAATGGCTGAAAAAGCCAAATAGTTGAACTCTATCAGCTATTTTATGATGATCAATAGCAGAATATTCTGAGACTACTCAGGATAGGTAAAACTTTAATTGCAGATAGAGATCATTCATCAAAGAAGAGATAAATCCTTCAAATTTCCACAATTTGCGCTTGGTATTAGAATGCTAAAAAGGCAAACAAAAACAAAAAATACTTTGACACCCCTGCTCTCAATATGCTAAAAAAATAAAGTAAATTCATCTAGCATTACACAATACACATGGCAGATAGACATGCATCTCTTCTCGGTGTACACGGCAATAGCAGAACCAAAACGCGCGGTAGGCGTCATCTAACGGTTATTTTTAAAAGTACACAAGGACAACGTTTTGCGGCGTTTATATAGTCCAGGAAATATTCGTAAGAGGGTAGAAGGGTATTCGATTATTCGATTTTTCGTTTCCAAAAGATTAACACAATTCTTTAAAACTTTAAAGAATACTTTGGAATGAAACTTTTTATAATACACCTGATAATACATAATTCAAAATTCAAGCACTATGTTTGTAAAATGATCTGAGTTTCACTTAAATAATTGCAAATGTTCCAAATATAAATATCTCTCGTTACATTATTGAATAATTAATACAAAGTTCTATATATTACAAATAATACACGGAGAAAATGGAAGCACATGAAATAACAGCAATATTTAGTATTTATTATAAAATATTAGTTCTTGGCTTCCTTCTTTTCCTACACTCAAATTCACATCAACACATGTAAAACTAAAATATTTTATAATAAGGTATTTTATTCGGTCCAAAAACGGATATCAATAAATATATAACACGTGTGTCCATTGCACCCGGTGTTAATTTGTTCACTAAACTAAAGTTATTTTCTGAAAAACGTTTGTTGAAATGTTTTAGGGCGTATTGAGCAGGGGTTAACCAAAAGCTTAACAATTCTATAAGTTAAATAACAATAAAATATAGTTCGCTTTGTTTTACAACTTATATTCAAAGTTTTAGTTTCAGTTTTTATTAAAGCAATATGAAAAAACATAAAATGGAGAAATCACTGTCTAAATGCCATCATTTTTACAATATAAAACGGTAATAATCTGAGAGTTTTTGCTATATTTTCCACATACAATAAATTCATAACCATGGGGACCGCGGTAGAGTAATGGCCGCAGCGCTTGGCTTGGAGTTATTCTACCAAAGTCGCTCAGGTTCGAATCCTGAGCACTGCACTTTTCCAGGATGTTTGTGGTGTCTGGGACATGGGGTTTTTCAAGGGTGGGGCATGGTAGACCTGTGAATAGCACGAAATGTGCTGAGCTGGGGTAAGCTGGGTGGTATGGGAATCTTGGAGTCCACGATTCTTTAAAAAAAGAAAAAAATCATAACCGTTAAACAACAAGTTTACTGTAGAAATAATAATAAACCCATCTTCTAATCATTTCAGAGAAAAAATCTTTTATTACATAACGTAAAAATTATTTTTCTAGGTCTTAATTATTATGTTTCAATCTCTAAAATTAGAAATAATATCTGCATATTGTGAAAGCAATATTCCACATACGCTTAAACAGTTATACTGAACGCCCATAAATGATTATCAGGCCGTAGATGGATGTGTATGGTTATCTTTTGCTGTCTCTTATTCATTGCGGACTTTAAAATACCGTCTTCTTCTTCCAGAGCGACATCTCTTACGAGACGTAGCGATCTTATCTTTTATGTCTGCGTTGCGCGTTTAAAGTGCCACAGACATAGATGACCTACAGCTTAACGTGGGTTCCGAACCACGGAAAGTGTAATCACTTCTACTCCAGAGAAGATTTACTAGGAAGAATACCTCACTGGTTTGCCATTGCCTTGCGAGGGAGAACGGTCGTTAAAAAACCGACGTTCCGGTACTGAGAACTGCACCCAGGAATTTTAGGGTAGAAGTCTAACGTGCTAACCTCTGGCCCACGTCCGCCTTTAAAATACCACATCTGTCATTAATTTTCGAAATTCACTGTTTTCTGTACAAGTGTTGATTTGATAAGTGAGAAGCAACACATTAATAAGTTTCTGGCGTTTAAATTTGATTGAAATGACGTTTGTTGTTGAAAATCCGTCCAAGTTTGATCAGCGTGCGGTTCTTCGATTTTTATGCGCTGAGGGTGTGCAGCCATTGCAGATTCATACGCGACTGCAAGCAGAGTATGGAAATGCATGCATTGCGTAACCAACTGTGAAGGAATGGTGCCGAAAATGTAAGAATGGAAAAGAGGGGACTATGGATGAGCCGCGACCAGGTGCACGGTGTACTGCATGAACAGAAACAATATGGCATGTGTGGAAGGCCTTATTGGAGAAAGTCGTCGAATTTAAATTAGAGAAATTTCAGAAATTGCTGGTGTGAGTGTAGGACCTGTCCATAGTATTGTTCGTAATCTGGGTTACAGCAAAGTTTGCTCGCAATGGATTCCCCATCTCTTGTCTAATGCACAAAAATGCTTGTGAATGGGCTTACCTCTGCAACACCTCACAGACTATACACAAAATGGTGATGACTTTCTTCTGTCAATAGTTGCTGATGACGAAACTTGGTGCCATTACTACAAGCCATCCAATAAGTTATCGTCGATGCAATGGAAACATTCAAGTTCACCATCACCGAAAAAGTTTAAAGCACAACCTTCTGCAGACAAGGTGATTTAACATTTTTTTTCGACCATGAAGGACCCTTGTTGATAGAGTTTAAGGAATCTGTGAGTAACTGTCAATGCAAATCTGCACAATGAATCTTTGAACATCCTTCATCAAGGAATAAGACGGGAATGTTCAGGAAAACTTACTCGTGGGGTCATTTTGATGCACGACAATGCTAGGCCTCATGTTGCTAATATGGTAAAAGAAAATCTTCAATGAAAGAAATGGAGGGTTTTAGAGCATCCACCCTATAGTCCGGATCTATCGCCTTGCGATTTCCATATTTTTGGACCGTTGAAAAAGACGTTAAAAGGTCGCCATTTTTAGTCTGACGAAGATGTACAGATAGCGGTGGAAAATTTCTTCAATCAGCAGCCACAAGAATTCTATGAGCAGGGTGTACGTCGGTTAGTAAAACAATGGGATAAGTGCCTTAACTGTGACAGTAATTATTTATAATTAATTGTTGAATACATTTTTTATAAAGCAAAGATGGGTTTCAATTGAACACACTTCGTACAATTGTCAATTTATTTTAGGGTTATGTAATTTATTCATTTCTGTAAAACTGTAATGTCTGATCTTAAATTAATAATAGCAAGAGGTGTACCTACACAGAGCGAATATGCTAAAAAGAAGCAGTTTGATATCCCGTAGAAAAAATATTTTTTTACAGATTGTAATGGGCAATGCCCCATATATATATATAGGGTGTTTTAGAAAGAATAGGACTGCGTCTTGTTATAGATTCTTTAATTTAAAATAAACCCATTAAACATAGTAATGTTTTTTTTTTACTGCAGATGTCTACCTACAACACACCTTTACACATCCGCGAACTTATTGCAAAAAAAAAGGAGGACCAAAGGGATATGGCAAAGAAATCGAAACCCTATTGATAGGAACACATGTAACAGACTTACAAGGCAACTAAAGTCGGCGATGCAAGTAATCAGAAAAGCTACGTTTGAAACCTACATCACTACGTTATCAAAAGAGAACCATTCCATCTGGAAAGCGACAAAAAATTCAAAAGACCAGTCGCCCACATCCCTCCATTAAGAAAACAAGACGGTAGTTGGGGGAAAAGTGAACCGGAAAAGGTAACAATGTTTGCAGAGCATCTATCAACAGTCTTTAATCCACCTCAAGCAAATAACAATAATAACGACCAAGAAATTGAGAATTTCCTGGATAGTCCCTGCCCGATGACGTTACCTATTGAGTCTTTCTCCTAGGCGGAAGTGAAACACGAAATTTCTATTGGCAAAAACTATACAGCTCCTGGGTTTGACTTGATCTCACCTCTAATACTTAAACAACTGCCTAGAAAAGCAATAGTATTGCTGACTACCATCTTTAATGGTATGCTAAGGCTGGCATACTACCCAGTAACTTGGAAGTTCACCCAAATAGTAATGATCCACAAACCTGGTAAACCACCACAAAGATACAGCATCATATCGACCCATTAGCTTGCTTCCAACAATGTCCAAAATTTTCGAAAGACTTCTGATGAAAAGACTAACACAGGCAGTTGATCTAAATGATATCGTACCATCACACCAGTTTGGCTTCAGAGAGCACCACTTCACTATTCAGCAAAATCATCGAATAATGAATGAAATACATGAAAGTCTTGAGCAGAAGAAATTATGCACAGCCGCTTTCCTTGACATACAACAAGCATTCGACCGTGTGTGGCATACCGGACTATTATACAAATTAAAGCTTACTCTTCCTACACTACTATCCTACTATCTCTTACTCAAATCCTACCTGTCCGATCGCTATTTTCAAACAAAATACAATCAGGAAACATCCGCATATTACCCCATCAAGTCAGGAGTACCGCAAGGTAGTGTGCTGAGATCCTTCCTCTACTTACTTTTTACTGCTGATATCCCAACCTCAGTCAGCACAAAAATAGCTACTTTTGCGGACGATACCGCACTAATTTCCGTAAACGAGAATCCACAAGTGGCCTCAGCGAACCTCCAGCACCATCTCAACCTCCTCAACGACTGGCTCGGCAGGTGGCGAAGTGAACCAACTTAAATCAGCACATGTTACTTTTACAAATAGCCAAGTTGAATGCCTTAAGTAACAATTAATGGTATCCGACTTCCCGTGAAAAATGAGATAAAATATCTTGGACTGACATTGGATCGCAAATTAACATGGAAAGCTCACATAATGAACAAGAAAACACAAATCAATCTAAAACTGCGTCAAATGAGTTGGTTAATAGGTCGGAAATCCAAACTAACAACTGACAACAAAATTCTCTTGTACAAATGTATTATTAGACCTATTTGGACATAGCAGTTCAGCTTTGGGGTTGTGCTAAACCTTCAAATACTAAAATCATCCAAAGGCTGCAATCTAAAATACTAAGGATGATATTCGACGCCCCTTGGTACGTCAGTAACAAAACTCAACATGATGACTCAGGCATTTTCCTTGTTGAAGGCGTAATCTGCAATCTAACCAGGAGTTACTTAAACAACCTCCCTGAACACCTAAACGATGAAGCTGGTACTTTAAACGATCCCCCAGTACAACAAAGAAGACTGAGCAAAAAATAGCCTACAGATGTGGACCCATAGCAAATAGAACTAGACCTCTCAAGCTAATTACATAAATAGTAATTAAATTCGGAGTGTAGTCACTGGACTACTTCTCCCTTCATTGTAAATTCATTAAACTAATTTACTTATTGCTATGTAAAGCAGATTGTAAATTTCCGATAATAATAATTAAAAAAAAAGATGTCTACCTATTGTTTATGTGATCATGGCTACCTGATAGTTGTACGTCGTAACGACAATCCAAAACTTTGACAAGTATTTAAAGCAAACAGTTGTCTTTGCGCATATGAAAATTTTAAAATGTTCTACTTACAACAAAATCAGAGCTAATATAAAATTTAAGTGGTAGGTTACTGCCTCTTACGGTTACGGCAAAGTCTTATTTATGACAATGGATAAGCATGTGTACCAAATTTGAAAGAAATAACTTTACATGTGTGGAAATTTCCATAAAAATAAAAACTAAAAAACTGGACTTTAAAGCCTTATAACTTTTTAACGAAGAACTTTTTACCTAAGTATATTTGGTTTAATCGATTTATTTTAACTTAAAGAATCTATGACCAAACGCTGACCCATTTTTTCTGAAACACCCTGTACTATAGAGGTATATAGGTTTTTGGCTATTCTAATGGGAATAAACAATTTCTAGAATTTGCTTATACAATTCATTTTTCAAAACTTTAAGCTTTTAGAATCAACGCTGTTAGTGTTGATCATTGCTTGGAATATCGTTCCCTGTGATGTCCCGTTTTAAAATATTGCTCTCCATAAGAATTCTCCTAATATATTAAAAAATTTTATGATTTTCCCCTTAGTTCAAATTAGTGGAGTATTAACGCAAAATCAAAAATAAAAAAAAAGTATGTCTAGCTGACATCACTTGCCGGGGTAACAGAATTACGCCGATACTATCTTCCCAGATACTTTTATACGCGTAACGTAACTTCACATTGTCAAATTAGTTAATCTCAACTTCTATCGATTACGGTCATTAGAGCGTTAATTTGCTTGAAATTAATTTTTAAAATAAATAAACCTAATTCGCGTAGGTCCACTATTATATGTAACTGTGACATCAAAAAAGGGGAGTTCAGTGGGCTGATGCGATGAAGCGTCAGGGTCTCACGCGAAAACCTCGTTTCGATTCTCGGCCCACCATAATTCTTTTTTTATTTTTTTAAATTCATATTTAGTTTTTTGTTAATGTTAGCTGTATTTTCAAATCCTTTGATAACCTAGTTTTTGTTTTATTCGTTAATACTAAACTCTTACTACTAGTAGCATATAAGTAACCATTAGCAAACAGTAATTTTTATATTTTTAATAATAATAATAGACTCAATTTCAACAGGTATTTATTTTATGTGCTTTATAAGTATTTCTAAATTTTACATGTCATTTTCAAAAGCAATTATTAATTGTAAACATTTTCTAGTAGGGAAACAGCACACCTCTTGATCTTGATTTTGGACTTAGCTCTGGTCTTCTATTCCAAAACTTCCAATAGCGGGGAATTTATGAGCTCAATTTACTCATTCATTAAAGGTGTATTTGTTAAAGTGTGTTTGTGAATTTGGAAGGCCTCGAGTATATCCAATTTACATTTATCATCACAGACGTGTAAAAGTATTATTATATTATTTGATGTAAATGCATGATTGTGTTGTAATAAGTGTTTAGCTTAGTTATATTGTGCTGGGTGTTTGTATTTGTACGAGGGCAACCTTTTAAGTTTTTACAAACGGCCACTAGGTGGCGCTATTGAGATGTGTCATTACTATTTCCGTAAAATTTAACATTTGTTATTGTGAACGAAGTAGCAGCCTAGAAATTGGCCTAGTAGTTTGTTACAGTCAACAACAATGCATAGAATCGTTTCGTTCAACTTTTGGTAATGAAGCACCATCAGAAAAGACAATTGGTTGCAGAATTTGGTCGTGGTCGTGCGTCCGTCAGTGATAAATTTCGTGAAGATCGACCAAAATCGGTTGTTATTCCAAACGACATCGATGCTCTGCGTAGCATGATCGAAGAAGATCGGCATGTGACTTACCGTGAGATAGAGGCATCTTTAGACATATCGAAGACTTCAGTACATTCGATTTTGCATGAACATTTAGCTGCGAAAAAGATCTGTTCCCGATAGATTTCGCATAATTAGACCCAAATTCAAATAAAGGCTCGTGTTAATTGGTGTAAGGAAATGCTCAAGAAACCCGACCGAGGAACTACAAAATCCGTACTTATACAACATCGTAACAGGTGACGAAACTTGGGTATATTCGTATAAGCCGGAAACTAAGCAATAATTCACTGTTTGGGTGCTCCAAGATGAACCGAATCCCACAAAAGTTGTTCGTTCACGAAGCACTTCCAAGAAAATGATCGCTTGTTTCTTCGATTGTACTGGACATGTCGGAACCATTGAAAATCACGAAATCAGGAAAAACGTCGCATCACTCTTCATCATGACACAGCACATCAAACAATTGATTATTTAAGGAGAAAAACATCGAATTAATGTCTCATTGTCCGTATTCATCTGATTCATCGCCTAACGACTTCTTTGTGTTCCCGAATGTCAAACAAAAAATGCGTGGACAGCGATTTTTATCACCTCAAGAAGCTGTTGAAGCTTTCAAAAACCATGTTTTTGAGATACCAACTTCAGAGTGGAAAAAATGTTTCGAGAATTGGTTTGCACGCATGCAAAAATGTATAAATCTTAAAGGCGAATATTTTGAAATACAATAAAACAGTTTGTTCCAAACAAATTTTTCTAGTTTTTGTAGAAACTTAATAGGGTGCCCTCGCATGAGCATGATTATGCGTTCTTTGTAACTGGTATCAAAATTTCTAATTGTTTGACCTATGTATACATAATTAAACTGTGAACAGTTCAATTTGTAAATGCCTGATTTGAACAAATCGTTAGTTCTACCTTTCGCGTTGAATAAGTGTTTTTTGTTGTTTTATAAATTACTATAAATAAACTTGTTTTGATTACAAGTTTAGCAATTTTCTCCGATATATCACCGAGATATGGAATTGAAATAAGTATATTTAATATTTTCTGTGTGGTTTTTTGAATATATTCTTTGAATTACTTTATTGTAATCTTTCTTTTTGGTTAGTGTGTCTATCAGTTTTTTGTTGTATCCATTACTGTGTGCATTTTGTTTAATAATTGAAATCCCTGTTATTTAGAGGAACTGTTAGACCTCTATGTATCAATGACGTATAGTTTCCTAATTTATGTGTTTTATGATGACAAAGTCCTGTGGTATTGTAATATCTGTTTGTGTATGTTTTCTATAAATAGGGTATTCGAGTTTGTTTTTGGAATTAATTTTTATGTATAAGTCTAAATAAGTAATACGTCTGCTTTGTTCTGCTTCTATTGTAAACTGTATGTTTGAGTGTACAGTATTTTAAAAAATCACCAATAAACTCAAATGAACTATTAGAACATGCGTTGTTTTAATAATTCACTTTCCAACACCTTATTCAAAGCAAAAGATAGAACTAACGATTTGTTAAGATCAGGCATTTACTAATTAAACTGTTCACAGTATAATTATGTATATATAGGTCAAACAATTAGAAATGTTGATACCTGATACAAAGACAACACGCCCATACAAATACAAACATCTACAAAACTCTAACTACGCTAAACACTTATTAGAACACAATTATACATTGACATCAAATAATACAATAACATTTTTACACGTCTGTGATGATAAATGTAAATTGGATATACTCGAGGCCTTCCAAATTCATAAATACACTTTAACAAACACACCTTTAATGAATGAGCAAATTGAGCTCATAAATTCCCCGCTATTGGAAGTTTTGGAATAGAAGACCAGAGCAAGTCCGAAATCAAAATCCAGTGTGCTGTTACCCCAGCTACAAATGTTTACAACATTAAATGCCTTTAAGTGACATGTATAATGTCGAAATACGTATAAAGCACAACAAATAAATCCTTGTTGAAATTGAGTCTATTATTATTATAAAATATAAATATAAATTTCGATGAAATATGGCAAGAAACCATTGACAAGTAATTTTTATTACTAAATAAACAATATTAGGTGATACATGAATTTATAATACCTACCGTTAACATTTATGTACGTAAAAATTAAAAAAAATTATTGCCCCTCAGGAATCGAAACCAAGTTTTGTGCAATAGCATTACACAAAATCATTTATAAATGCAAAATGCCATATCAAAACGTATCTGGGAAGACAGTAGCGATACAGCTATGCTACTCCAATATGTGATATTAAAAATGGGGCAAATGTTTTAATTCTTGAAATATAATTTTTAAAAGAAATTTCTAAATATTGTTAATATCTTAAAGACACCACTACGTATTACAATCCGTCCAAGAATAATGTTTGTAATACTCCAAATACCTACAGTTTAATACTTTTTAGCGTTATTTTATTTAACTTACATTTTAAAATTAAATGATAATATTTATATCATAAAATGATACCTTTGGAGATCTCAAAATATGATCAAATTAAGGTTTAAACATTGTAGCATTTCAAGAATATTTTTTAAATACGGATGTATTCTGTTATATGTATATGATTATCGTCTACTAATGTTGAAATGCTTCAGCTAATCAACGAACAAAAAACAACTCGTTCGAAAGGTCATCGAAACCACCCTGTATAAGTGGAGCCATAAAACGACCACAACAACTGCAACTATCATTTTTGCAAGGTAAACGAGAGCTGCTAAGCGCGAATCTGCATTTCAGATAAATTATTTAATGGCTATTTGCACAGTTCAGTGTGACTAATGCTAAATAACACAACACATACCATAAACAGCGCATAGCCGGCAATAATTACCACTTGGCACTTGAGGTATTCGAACGAAAAATTATTTAGTGTCTGCTGCACTCGACACGACTTGAATAATTGAATAACAAATGCGAACGAGCACTAGTTGAACATTGGGAAAAAGAAGAAAATTATACCGTTGAAGCTCCAACAGATCTTCTGAAGTAAATTTAAGCCTCCCTGTATTTAGGCTCGAATAACTTGGTTAGTTATTTTAAGGCTATCTGAAAGTTTTAAAACTGATCTTATTCTTTTTTAAGTTCTGATTTTAAATTCTAATCTTTTCAGTTTCACGTTTAGTAAAAAGAAGTAATTATATAAATCAGACAAATGGAGAATTACTTAGCTACGTAAAAAGAAAGTAATCCTGTTTTCTAACAGATCACTATTGTACAGAATTATCTGAAATTTAACCAACGAAAACTACGAACTGTTCAACTAAATATTAATACGGGCCATACTGCACCAAACACAAATAAATTCAAAAGTGCATATGCCTAAAAAATTAAGTCTAGTGGTACGTCAGTTGATAAAACGCTAACTTTCTTGACAAAACGTCGATTACGACTTGGATTCAATCCCCAGTATTACCTCGCAGCGTACAAAAATCTGTGCTGCAACCTACCACACGCAATTATCCAATCCGATTGGCAATCGTGGAATCTTATAGCAAAAAAAACTTCTGTGGAACGTTTGCCGTTCGGATTTGATGTCATACTGTAGGTCCTGTCTATTTCTACCCTGCGCTGAGGAGAAGCACTTGGAAAGAAGGAGTGCCATCCACCGCTTTTCTGCAACCCTTTTGATGTCGCCTTTCCATAGTTTTATTTACAGTTCTAGGTCTGCCACGGATTCTTTTTCCCGTTCTTGGCCTCCATTGGTCACCTTCTTGCGCCATCTATTCTCATAAGGTTGGCTCTTCAGGGTTGCAATGCGCTGTGACAAGTCTTCAACTCTGGTTTTGCTTCTTATCCAATTGTTTAATTTTCTGTAAAGTACTCGCAGTCCTAGCAGCAACCGCTTTATTGCCTTTTGTGTAACGCTGATATTTTCTGTAACAGTATCCGCGAGGGACCAGATTTCTGAAGCATATGTCGGAGTTGGTATATTATTTTATTAAAAGTTATTCTATACTTTTGGTTTTGAGGGAATCTTGTGCACATCTCTCAATTTTTCATATGGAGTCTAAGAAAATCTTAATTCTTCTTTCTACCTCTGCTGCCTGAGAATTCGTCTTGATAGTTTTTATTCCAAGATTATACGAGGAGTGTTCAAATTTAAATAGAAATGTTTAAATTAAAACCCCACCTGAAACAATCACATAATTAAATTAGTTAAAATTTAAATTGTGTGCTGTATTATTTTGACAGTTATCAAGGCATAAATTCGAATGAAAGACGCGAATACACTACGGCGTTCAATTTTTTTTTAGAAGTCGGATGTTTAAGTATTCAAAATCTTCTAGAGACTGGAGAACTTGTATAAAAAATGAGCCCCATTTAAAACAAACTGCAACTTCAGTTAATCATAAAATTGGGGAAAAAGTTAATGCCCTTATTCAGCAAGACGGGTGGATGTTTATCAAATTTTTTACAATTTACAAATTAGTGTCGTCACTATTAAAGTCGCCACAAAAACAAGCAAAAGTTTCGCCAGGTGGATTACGCTTTTGTTGACCGAAAAATACAAGTTAAACCGTTTGCAAATTGCTTCTTCTTTACTGCAGTGTTATGAGAGAAGAGGAGATAAATTTTGTTTAGTTGGTAACGTAATGGCAACATTTTTATGGCATTCTCAAGAGGTGCTTTTTATTGATTTGCTTACAGAACGTCATACAATTAATACAAACTATTATTCCATACTTTTACGCAGTAAAATTAAGCTGGTTGCTTTCCCCAAGACAATACTCGCTCTCATATCGGTGCACGTACAAATGAAACCATAAACATACTTCAGCGGGACGTTCTTCCTTGCGCAGCGTACGGTCCTGATCTTGTTCCATCCGATTTTTATTTATTCGTCCCACTAAAAATTATTTACCCCAGAAAATATTTCAGTCAAGTAACGACGTTATAGGAATTATTCAAGAGTGAATCCTACTTCTTTCATGGGGAAAAGGGGTTCCATGGGGGGGGACGTACAATAATACACAATTACAAAAGAAAAGACTATTTATTAATAAAATTCATTTTTGAACAGTAGTTTGTGAGGGTTAGTTGCAAATTTTCTAACTACAGCTTCCACTAGGTGTTCCTTGTTTGCGAAAACCCATGAATGCTGAATGTTTAGCATGGCTAACCCATTTAACTTGTTTTCACCAATAATGCTTCTAAGCCATGTTTTAATACGGCGAATGGAGCTGAATGAACGCTATTATAGTGCTTGTTGTCAATACTTAACATTCTTACCAAAAAACTTTCTAATATCCATTTTTGTATAATTTGTAATAAAGCCGATGGCACGACACAACAAACTTTAGTGTCGTAAAAATTCACATTTGTGTGAATGTAACTTAACTGCACTGACTAACCAAATTTCGTTCGTTCTTATATATACACGAGGTAAGTAGCTTCTGGAATATTCTCGTTGTTGATGCATCGTGAAATGAGACGAGATTATTCTAGAAAGCTCCTTGTTGCCACGAACTAACTGTACACCCGTCTGTGAGAAGTCATAGGAACTACAACCTGTATGTGTACAATACATGTTGTAGTTCTTATGACCTTTTACAGATGGCACGAGGGTATCTATTTCGTAATTAGTTTCTTTCAAAATGTTGACATACCAACAAGCCACCTATTAATCAATTTTTCAGAAATTTGGTGTTTATATTTTTTCTGTTTTATTTTAAATTTTTTCCACCCTGGAAGGAGGGCAGCTGCACCCCTTGTCCCCCCCC
>JABXWE010018682.1:0-38828 GCA_014611495.1 Limonius californicus
GTTAATTCAACATTTTTGTTGATAAAAATATTATTTAACAAAGGAATACACTCTTGAGGAGGTATTTGTGAAAACATATTGGTGACATCGAAACTAACTAGTTTGCACCGTGGTGGTAAACCTAAACTGGACAACCTACTGATTAAATCGGAACAATTTTTAACAGAATATTTTGGTGTGTATTCTAAACTAGTAACTATGTTATCTAATGTTTTTGCTAACATGTGGTTGGGTGCGTTTATGTATGAGACTACCAGTCTAATACGCATTTACCTACATAACAAAAATAGTTATCCTTAATTTTGTTGATGGTAGCATTTAGTAGGAAATTATTTATAAAAATAAATGAAAAATCTGACGTTACAAATATATGTTTATTATATTACTATTTAGTTTATTTTATTATAATATAAATGCCAAAAGTTACATATAGATAATTTGAATGTAATAAACAGTTGTTCTAAACTAATATCAAATTGTAATTAAATTAATAAAATAGGTACTAAATACAGGCATGGCAATGAACGAGATATATACAGATTTAACTTAATCACATATTTCTGTTTTACGCCTATTTTACATATCAGTGGGTAAAATATAATTTAGGTATGAACAAAATAACCAATTGCAGGTGAAGAATTCGTGTGAGCTTATCAAATGTATCTACATACACAGTGAATAGATTTAACCACATATTTTAGTGAAAGGTGCATTAATAATTGCAACAGTATTTTAATTTTTACATAATACACTTTGAGAAATAACAGCAATATGAACGAGTAAATACTAAGATCATTGTACTATAGTTTATTCTTTTAAAAACCAAAGACAACTGTGATAATATCCCATGAATTTTGATTTTACAAGAAAATTACATTTGTTGACAGTATTTGCAACAAAAACAAATAAACATCAATTTACAAAAAATGAGTTCACAACACTAGTTTAAACATGAACTTTCAGGCTGCAAAACCTGCACAACCTTCAAACTGAGCCACATTGAACGTCCTTGAAGTTACACAATGACTAGAGATTTTCACATAGAAAAATCTAGCGTAACAGTGCAATGAAAAATTAAATTTAGTCTTTGGCATTTACAACCATACCAATACAAAACATGCACAGTTTTGTATAAATATAGACTGATTACAACGTCGAAATGTTTTGATACTGATACTTAATAATTTACAGACATTTATGGCATAAATCAACGAAGAACAATAATTGAAACATGTCTATGGTCTCACCATATGAAGAGGAGGAAAATGCAGGATAGCCAATGTGCAACACACTAACAATAACTATTCGAGAGTTAACAAGCAGATTAGTGATGATAAACAAAAGTGGAGATTTATCAATATTGAAAGAAAAACTTGGTGATCGTTTTTGTCTGTTTTATAAAGCTAGATTCAACATAAACATTTTGTGAAATATAGTTAAGGTGTATGTTGTGTATTGGTTTCTTTTTCTATGCTAAATACAAATGATATAATTACATAGAATGTTACAAGTTTTACATATTACTTTAATTATTACTGGTAACTGTTTATGAAATCTTAGAAAGCGTCTTTCAGTCCCATTTTCCTTTTTGTTTTTATCATTAAAATACCAATCAGCTGATATTTAGTCTTCATCTTTTCAATATCATTTTTTTTATACATTTATTCTGTATATTATTTTTAATCTTGTTCATCATTTCTACTATTCTGTGCGTTTTCACCATTTGTCATTTTTAATACAATTCTATATTTTCACTGCAGTTCTTTTAAGTACTAATGACTTTGTAACTTTTACAAATGTATTTTAAAACATAAAAGTACAGCCACAGATTCAATTTTCTATTACTTCTACATTACTTAGTCTTCTTTCTTCGAGTTTATGGGTTCACAGTTGGCAAAGGTCACCATAGATGATTTCGGTTTGAGAGGGCTGTTCTCGCGAGATGACTCCCCTTGACCTCTAAAATGCCTGTGCCAGAGGACACATCCCATGACGCACAATATCGATATCAGAAGCTGTATTAAAAACCAAACAGCTATGTTAATAGCTTGTGTACGTTCAAATAACTCCTGCCCATGTTTGATACACAACAAAGCTTCAGCTACCATGATACATCCATAAACCCAACACTGGGTGCCTACACGTTTGCACTGAGTGTCAGTTACATAAGTATAATATTGCTTTACCGAGGGTGCCACAATGACACCAATTAAAATTAATCGTCCAGTGACAAATGGATGTGAAGGAGGCATTTCAAACACATGCTTGAGGAAAAACGTGTTGAGTTCGGATATTTGCCAGAAGAGAACCAACTGGCAAAATGCAATTACACGCATGTAGGAACACTTAGGGTCGAGCCACCTTACAGATGCCCAACTCTCGGGGGTAAATTGTAAAACGGCTCTCTTAATTTTTCCAGATGTCGAATGGATATCTCTAATGCTGACCCATTTGTATTCACGCATTTCCAGCATCCTGCATATGCGCAGTCCGCACCAAATGCCTAAACCATTACAAACCAAAACATCCAAGATCCATGCATCCCACCAGCATTCAATAAAGTTGGGTAAGAGATGGGCAAAAGCTACTTCTGTGATTTCCCACATGCAACTGATTGCCCAAAGGATTCCATTATGACGGATCAGGATGGCTTTGAACATCCAACCCAAGAAATGGCCTAAAGCAAAGACGTCCACATGATTCCATACCTTCTGAGCGGTTATATCTGAGCAATTTACTCCATACTCTTTCTCCATATCTATATGGAAATTTGCTAAATTTGGATCCAGCCATATGAATATGTTTCGCACTGTCTGGTAGTTCTGGAAAAGTAGGAACAACATGGCCAGCAGGTACAATACGCTGAGACCAAAAACAATTCGCCATACTGCTGGGTGGGGTCTTATAAAGGGGCCATTGGGAAATGCTAACACAGATATAATAAGGAAGAATAATACGCAGCATAGTATTCCAACCCAGATGTTGTTTTCATTGTTGTTATTATCTCTGAAATTAAAACAAACTTTTATTAAAACGGCATAGAACAACATATAATTTATTTTACACATTGTATAGTATAATCAATAAAATTTTGGAGAAGGTTTGGCTGTGGGAAACCGAATGTATAAGTTTACTTAAACTAAGTATACAGTTTATAACATTTAGTACATTATTCAATGGTCATCAAAGTATAGCTCAGTGCAGCAACTATTAAATGGTTATAGTAAATGTTATAAACTATATGGTTTAAATAACGACATACATTTTTTCTCAGCTGACAACCTGTAGGAAACAAAATGTATTTTACAGTTTATAAGATTTAGTACAATTATACAAGTCATGAAATATAGCTCAGTGCAACAACTATACTTTAATAACTATTAAATGAATGTCGTAAATGTTGTATAACCTACATGCCTTAAGTATAGACACTCATATTATTTACCACATACAACCTTCATCAAAAATGTTGTTGATCGTACTGTATATCTTCCATTATTTCCAGTTATTTATATTGTTTCTGGAATATTTTCTAGGAGCCATAAAAAAAAGGAACATCTTTTATATTTTAAGTAGTGATTGTTTTCTTTTCCACCTGTTTATATTATATAGGATGCTTCATTTAACGTGTAAGAAAGAGCAATTTAAATATATTACTAAGGAGTTATTGTAAACCATTTTCAAAACAAATTTGATTTGGCGCTCCACAAAAAGTGCCCGAAAAATATTAGACATTTTTAAATACAATATAGGTTTTTTTGCATTTTTGGAATTCCTTATCAATGAAGGATTAAAATAATATGAGGGTCTAGTATAGTTGCGATATTATTCAATTGTTTAGGCAAATATTTAAAGATTTATTACTTAATTTAATGAAAAAATTTGTTTTCTACAATAGTCCATGGTTTTCTATACATACACATCAAAAACTGCAGAAGTAAAAAGGTAAATCTCTTTTGTTCTTTTGTTTCTATAAAATAATACAATTATTATTATTATTGGCCCGCAATATCCCATTGTTGGGCAATGGCCTCCCCCATAAGGAGTACAATAAAATTGAGTTCTGTTATATTATATAATCGTAACAATGCAAAACCTTAACTAGTATACAATTATTTCTTTATTGTATCAACAACACTGTCAACTTCATGTTTCAGGTGGACTTAACAATAATTTTAAAAATATCTGATATTATAGCACGTACTTTTGAAAAAATTCCTGAAAATTTTTCTTGTACACATTTCTGTTGGACATATTATAATTTGTAGGTTAATATAAATACAACTAATTTTACATATGAAATCCACCTACAAATGAATACAGTGAAGTCTCCAATACGCGGACACCGATGGTTCCACACTTTGTGTCCGTTTATTGGAGGCGTCCGCTTAAAAGAAACAATCATGTCCGGGTATAGGAAGTGTCCGTTTAAGAGAGAACACAAAAATTCTTAAAACATGCAGAAAAGTGTATTTTATTGAACATAACTACAATAATTATAATTATAAATAATTATTGACTACGAACACCGCAGTTAAACTGCTTAATATAAGTTTGAATTTATAAAAGTCATAAATCAACAAGTTCTGCATTTTACAAACAAACTACAGTAAAGAAATACAACGTTGAAATTAGTTCTGCGAAAACCGTGATAAGGCTCAAATATTTATAACAGGAAGTACTAGTATTAAATTTCACCAGGACGGTGGCATAATGTAATATGCGCAAATTAGATGTCCGGTTAAGGAGGGCAATTTTTCCTAAAAATGAGACTTATGAACTGTCCGTGTCCGTATATTAGAGGGTTCGGTTAAAAGAGGCTATTTAACATGTGTTAATAATAGCAGAACATTGGTTCTACGAAATGTGTCCGTTTATAGGAAGTGTCCGCTTATAGGGAGTGCCCGTAATAGGAGGTTTCACTGTATTTATAAATGGATAATTGTCAATAAAACATTAAGCATTTGAACAAAACTTTATACATTACATTACTGTACTAATTATGAACTTTAGATAATCACTACACTGTATTAAATGAAAGCTAATTTAATATACTTTCTTCTAAAATAATACACAAAAATAAAAGAAAAATATAAAGCTAACATGTTAAACGACTATACATTACCAGTTGGCACCCTAAAATCTTTTCATATTAACGTATAATTTTCCTGATTAATTTGATCACTATTTTGCAAGCAACCAACAACTATATTAACATCGTTAATAAGATTGTTATAGTGCATAGACGCTAAACTTCTAATGAAGTTTAAATAAATTTAAGGGCAGTGTTGAGGTTTCAATATCATTTAACTTTTTCTTCTGCATAAAATTTACTTATCAATAAGCCTTAATCTGTAAGTATTTGCCTTTATCTTCATTAAAAGTTTGGAAGAGGAATGGCCTCTTATCAATGTAAGGTCAAGAATACGGAACCGCAAATGAATAATTAAGGAATACTTACACGATAAGAAATATGAAAATTGTATGTTACTTATGAAATGTGGAAAATTTGTGATGTTTTTGTTTGTTGTATACTCGCTCAAAAACATTTCATGAGATATTCAAATTAGTTCAAGGAAAAAAGCTGCAGACGTAAATAATCAATTTTTCGGAAAATAATAAACTAACACAAATAATATATAATGCTATACAGTTACTATAAAATTACTTTCCTCCTGATTAAATTTATTTAAATATTGATTATTTTCATTCGTAGAATCAATTAGTATAAATTATTACAAATACAGTATGATGTATAAAAATGTTTTTGAACAATTTGATTATGAATGAAATGCATAATAATTAATTTTAATAACTGTTTAAAATTTACTAAAATAATTGAATATATGTACATATTAGAAAGACTGCCGACTCATAAACATTTCCTGTTCGATTACAATAATTCCTTACCTTGTAAAAGCTGTATATATCACAATTCCAATCACTATAGCCAAAAGGGTGATGGTATGGGGCTTATAAAAGAATTCCAAAGATATGTCATCCACTTGTCGTTCATTAATGCTACTGAAACTATCTAACCGATTTCTTCTACTAGTGGCCGAAGGCTTAGCAGGTGAACCTCTTGCCATTGTTATGTACACTCTGTTGTAATTCTAAGTCATGCGAGGCTATGTACATGAAACCGACCTTTAATCAGATCTTCTGATTCTCGGCACTAATTTTATTTTCACTGGGAACGTGCGCTTCATTTAGAAATGAAACTGTCACAAGCGAGTGCGTCACACCAATCGCGAATTCTCACGTGGACTTGAGATGTCATGTACGTAATATGCTGCAAAATTTAAGAACTATTAATTTTTAAATTACTGGAAATTTAAGCCGATTCGCTTTTTGAGGTTATATTACGCAAAATTTTGGGGAAAAGCGGAATAGTTTAGTGATTTTTAATTGCTATCCTTTGCGTTGGTACGAGCAATTGCATGTTTTTAGAACAGTGGTCGTCAAAAGTTTTCTTCTGCTGTTGCAACTAACAGATTCACATTTAACATTTACTTTATGATAATAATAAAAAAATTTATTTTATATGGATCATATAACAGGGACAACAATGGAATACTTGCAGTAATTATAAAAACTGTAGTTTTTACAGAGGCAGCTCTAGAATTATTAGAGCACCGATATGTAACATCGCCGTTAGGCGCCGTGTTCTAACTCAAAAGTATTCCAATTATAAATAATAAAACCTCAATTTTTAAGCTTCAAGCACTATGTATTGAATAATATATGTCACATATTGTTACACAACAATATTATTGCACAAATTACTTAAATAAGAAGTAAATAAGTAATGGTATAAATAGAAAAGCAATTACTAATTCTGCAATTAAAAAACAATATTCAATGCAATACTATTGAATTATAATTTCAAGTCAAGCGTTAGAACAGTTTTTTAAAGAATTTATTTTTCTTGTCTCTAAACTAAAAAAATTGTTAAAAATGTCATCACTGCCTACTTTATGTTAATCACATAACCTAACAATAACTGTCATCGTGACAATCGACAGTCGCTGTCACGATGACGGCTTCGAGATACTCTCCTAGGCCTTTATGTCATGTCACAGAATTTGGTACAAAATTTTGTTCAAAGTATTTTAACAAAATTCTGTGCCGTGTCGTACAGCAAAATTTTGTACAAAGTTATGTACCTAGCTCGTGCTCTAAAGTCTACAGAATTTTGTTCAGAAACAACGCCAAATCGATGCGCAAACGAGCTCTTTCTAATGTTCATAAATGATCACAGACGGCAAAGACTTAAATGTTTTACTACAGTGACTTTATACAGGACAGTGGGGCAATACACGTCTTCGTCGCTATTGGTTAAAGCGATCACGTGGTACATTTCCGCCATGATGTTGCCATTTCTTGTGTTACGTTTGATTTCCGAGTCGCTACCTTGTATGTTCAGCTTTAGTGACCCCTAATTGAGAACCACTGTATTAGAGAAACAAATTTGCAATCAAAAAGTTATTTAATTTAAGGTAATTACTATTTGAGCCCAATAATTATTAAAACTATTTTAAATATTATTGTAGGGTCAGTTGCAAGTTTTCTCATTTTTGGTTAAATTCATGAATACCGTAAGTTTTAAATTTTCTTATGTTGGTGAGCCCGATAGAACTAAATTGTCAATAACAGATGTTAACTGTGAAAAATTCCTGAAAACTGCAATAAAATGGCAACAAATAAAATTCAAAACAGACGTTTAAAATGGAGCTTAGATTCAACAAGGTAATGTTAAAGATGATAGTTTTATCCATAAAACCGAATTTAAAACATTTGCAGAAGTAATCGTGTAAGCACAATTAATGATTCAGTACTGGCTTCGCCACCAGCCTACAGCACTTCGGGTACACTTGGAAGCAGTGAAGTAGCAAAGAAGACCGATACTGGGCATCTAATTATCAAAAAGTCATGGGAGTTGGCTTTAGCACCTATTAAGCAAGTGCCTATGAATTTATTCATCATGTACATGGCTGGGAATTCTATCTCCATTTTCCCAATTATGATGGTGGGAATGCTGTTTATGCGACCAATACAAGCATTGTTTTCCCTTAACAGTACCTTCAAAATGCTGGAAAATTCTAGTGCCATTGGTCAGAAACTTGTGTATATCTTAGGAAATTTTATAAACATAGGGTTAGCTCTGTATAAGTGTCAAAGTATGGGCTTATTGCCTACTCATTCTAGTGATTGGCTTGCTTTTGTAGAGCCACAGGCAAGGCAGGAGTATTTAGGTGGAGGTGTAACATTGTTGTAATTCCAACATACTATTTATTTAATTTCTTAACTACAATAAAAATCTACTACATTTACTGTTTTTTATGTTTATCAGCAAAATCCTTCAGTTTCTCTATTAATGCACCTGGATCGTCTACTCGCGGAACCTGTTAAAATGTAACTGTAGTGAAGTTCTGCTCAATTTTTATTTACACATACCTCATAATTCTGACTAATGTATATACCAGCATATACACCAATGATAAAACTAAGCTGCAATCAAATCGATGTAATGTAATTAACTTTCAGTATGTTTACTTACCAGCCCTCGGACCATGGCTGACATTAATTAGATAAGGGTTTCTTAATTATCTAAAATGATAACTTGCAGTAAAGAACTTAATTATATTGATAAATTATGAGCAGTTCATATTATGCCGTGAATAAGATCCTTCAAAAGACAAATGTTTTAAGAAACTACAAAGGAATGACTTATAACCTATATTTACAGTGGCGTAGCTACTAGAATTTTCAGTTTATATGTTTGTTCTTTATAAAAATAATAGTTATTTATTGTACAAGACGATAAAATTGTACTTTATCTTTGAGAGTGTTTTTTAGCGTCGAGGCGTCAGTCGAGACGCTAATTACGCTCGAGAAGATAATGCGATTTTATCGTCGTGTGCAATACAACATTTTTTTCTATAGCAAGACTTGAAATTCAGGTGAAAAATAAAATTTCAAAGAAAATTGTAATTTTTGGCACAAAAATCGCAACTGTGTTGCTCCGTTACTACGGATATGAATTACTCTGTCAACAAATGTCAAACAAATTTTACATTCTGGTTTTTGTGGAGTGTTCAGTATTTTTGCGTTTTGTGTACGAAGTGAATACGAAATGTACGGAAAAGAATTAACACAAGAAGAAGAAAACTAATAATGTTAATTGTAAAATTACACTTGTTGTTAATCCTTCGAATTAATGTGTTTGAATTTGTAAATTTAATTGAATAAAAAAAGTTAAAACATTTTATCTACCCTTGCTGTTAAAGTGTTACTTTATCTACCCTTGCGGTTAAAGTGATACTTTATCTACTCAGCAGAGTTGCTATAACAACATTTTAACATTAGCTATAGAAAACCATAAAAAATCTAAGTGACGCAATATTACCTTTGGACAGCAAGCACAGAAAAATAGAAAGCACAAAAAAAAACACGTAAATTTTGTAATGCCGACATTATGTCAAAAATGTTTGTAAGGCATATTGAAATGTTTAATTATATTTACTTTTTCTATAGCTAATGTTAAAATGTTGTTATAGCAACTCTTTTGAGTAGATAAAGTATCACTTTAACCGCAAGAGTAGATAAAATGTTTTAACTTTTTTTATTCAATTAAATTTACAAATTCAAACACATTAATTCGAAGGAT
Organism: Limonius californicus; assembly: GCA_014611495.1. Classification (NCBI taxonomy): domain Eukaryota; kingdom Metazoa; phylum Arthropoda; class Insecta; order Coleoptera; family Elateridae; genus Limonius; species Limonius californicus. Next base: position 9,671 of record JABXWE010018682.1, read on the forward strand.
TAACAACAAGTGTAATTTTACAATTAACATTATTAGTTTTCTTCTTCTTGTGTTAATTCTTTTCCGTACATTTCGTATTCACTTCGTACACAAAACGCAAAAATACTGAACACTCCACAAAAACCAGAATGTAAAATTTGTTTGACATTTGTTGACAGAGTAATTCATATCCGTAGTAACGGAGCAACACAGTTGCGATTTTTGTGCCAAAAATTACAATTTTCTTTTAAATTTTATTTTTCACCTGAATTTGAAGTCTTGCTATAGAAAAAAATGTTGTATTGCACACGACGGTAAAATCGCATTATCTTCTCGAGCGTAATTAGCGTCTCGACTGACGTCTCGACGCTAAAAAACACTCTCAAAGATAAAGTACAATTTTATCGTCTTGTACAATAAATAACTATTAGTAATATTAGTACTAAAATGTATATACGTTGAACAAATTATATTAGTGTTTCGTTAAAAAGGACCCATTTACATTGCTTGCTTGCTTTGAAAGAGCGAGATCTAGGACGCGATTTTCCAAGCATCTCTATGCACTTTGGACACATTTGGCCCATTGTACACCCTAACTAAGAATTTTGCCTATCTGGGGTAATTCCAACTCCAGTAGTGATTTTTAACGTGTCACACATCGCAGGGCACGGGACCTACGGCTTTACTTCTTATCCGACAGCAGGCGTATTTTCAGATTTTTCCCCGCTAGAAAAATCTCGCCGATCTTGGCCAGGTTCGATCCCGCGTCCCTCGGATCCAAAGGCAAATGCGCTAACCACTACACCACTGAGGCCGGCACCCATTTACATTACAATGATATTAATTTTTCGTTAAAAAAGTATAATTACAATAGGTTTCCTATAAACTTTCTTTTTCATTCTTTCTGTTTATCCAATGTGGCGATGTGCTTCCTTATTTGCATTATTTTCTGTTCTTTTTCCATTCTTGTCATTTAGCAGTTTCGTATTAAACAGTATTATTTCTAGAATACCGTATTATCTCCTGGAATCTAAAAATGCTGCCCAACAAACATTGTAGAGCATATAACAGAATTTATATGACTTCTTTCTTGTCTTATTACTTGCAGAAACGTATACATATTCTTCTTCTTCTTCTTCCTCCATCATCCTTATATCCTTAAGGGCCTCGGATGTACACATATTCGATAAACTTTATTTTTGAGTCACTATTTGAATTCGAATCAATAAGCTGCTATACCAACACAGCTCAACAATAGCATGCTCTTTTTTTGTTAATTAAAAGTACATGGTCGGACTGTAGCACCTGTTCTCATTTTTATCGGTTGAATATCTATACCAATATACTGAAGAATTTTATTTATACATGATGAGACTTTTAATAGTAAAATAACAAAATTCGTTTCATATAAACACATATCTACTAATTTTACCCTGTTTACGCAGGCCATTTGTAAATTTAATTGCATCATCAATTTTTAGATTTAGAGCGGACGGTATATGTACGTGTGGGTCAACCCGGTTAACACCTTGGTTTGCAACTCTACCGTCTTCCTAGATGGTTATTCGAATCCCGTTCGGATCCCAGCCGTGGAAACAACGGGAAAACCACGGGACTACCAAAAATGTCCCCAAGTTTTCATTCCTCCAAAAAGCTACGCCAACCCCGCGAACTGACAACACTGCACACTGTTAGTATAATTTACTAATTTACACAATATGTTCTGTAATTAGTATGTCGTAAAAATTGTAGTAACAAAGGTTCGACACTCTAAGAAGGTCTACCTTTACTGGCTTGTTCCAATTCCATCGCCAGTCGACTTAACTTTGACAACATTAGGTACTTATACCTATCGTACTTCTTTTTATCTTTACTGGCTTTATAACGTTGTGTAGATAGTTGAAATTTTATGCAATTTTGTCACACAGAATATCAATCATATTTATATGTTTTTATGTATAGAAATAGAAATGCTTTATCTAGAAAAATAAAACAATGAGTAATCACTCGCAGAAGCAAATGCTTGTGCGTGAGCTCTTAAACATTAAGTGTGACATAATACAATGACATTTAAATTTAAATACTATAATTGTTCGCAGTCTATACGTACACTGTAAATGGAATTACCAATTAATACTATCTCATACAATATACCTTAATTACTAATTGTAAAATAAAAACATTGTACTAATTATAGGAACTTTTTTAATGTCAATCTTAATATATGACGACCTTCTGCATGTATCCAGGTTATCACCCTTTTTTGAAATTTCCCAATTATCTTTATAGGTATTTCACATTTCTTTTGGTACTATGTTGCAGATTCTTGTCCAGTCTTCTTTCCCGAGCGTTTTATTTCATTAATCTCCACAGCTTTACTTCTTGTTAAATGTTGATGTTTAATTTTTTTCTAATTCGACGCTGTGTTTGTATCGATAGTTTATTAGATTTTTGCTATCCTATGTGGTTCTTACGTCAAAAATGCTTGTTTCTTCATATAATAATTCAGTAGGATATCTGTTTTCTTTATTGTATATAGGTACTCCTAATTTTTATTAATCATTTTTGAATGGTTTCTTTTGGTTTTATGTGATTAGTAGCTGTAGATCCCCAAGTAATGATTCCATTCTAAATTAATCTTAGGTGACGATCAACATGCACTGTATTTTGTACTGTTTACTTGATCTATGGTGATGGTATCTTGCCCCTGGCTAGATTCCTGTTAAACCATTTTATAATTATCTTTAAATCTGCTTCAGCTTTTTGTTTGAGCGTTGTCCACTTAGTACTTTTATAGAAAATTGCAGTATCATCTGTAAATGTATAGATCTTGCCGACGCTTTTGCGTCTGTTTATTAAATCAAGTAGTCCATTTATGTACACTGTAGAGTGCAGGACCAAGAACTGTTCCTTGTGGAACACCGCTTTAAATTGTTAACTGATTATACTTAAGGTTTCTTCAATCTTTGTATATGTACAATGTTTTTATGTATTTGCGAACCTTATTAAAATCGTTTTCACACCGTTAAGGTTACTAGACTAAGATTTTGTCTGCAAACGTATAAACCTATATTTAGTTTTAATTATTATATCATAAATAGTAATAGATAAATGTATTAACTCCGCCGCTGATATTGCTGACCTTGTAAAAAGGATAGACAACCCAACAATATAATAGTCAGCTGATAGGCAACTTTTCCATGACATTCCATATGACAGCTGTCATAGTGTCATCCAATGTATGACATATGGCTGTAGACGTTTACTTTTTGAGTTTCGGGTAGTCTGAGTGGAGTTTAACCACATTTTTAATATCAAATTGCTTTTCATCTTATATACGAACTTTTAACCTTTATTTTTATTTGACTTCTCCAGAAAAATGGATACTTCTGTTGCTAATTTTGGTAAATCAACAACTTATTTTTTAATGTAACTAATAACCTACATAACATTTTCAGAATTGTCTGCAAGCACGGTGCGCGTTGGATCAGATTCTGAGAAGAGTTCTGAGAAAAGTGATAACTTTGAAGAGTTGATTGATCCCGATGCAGATATTTCTCTAAACGGTTCCAACGAACATAAGACTTCCATGGAAGAGTTTGACAACAACTTACCTGAAACTGTTACATTGCTCAGAAATCCAGAGACTGGTGTTAAAGTTTACCTTGTAGGCACAGCACATTTTAGTAAGGAATCACAAGATGATGTAGTTAAGGTATTGGTCTTGAATTATGGGTATATTTAATAGTAATTAATGCTAAATATAATTATTTTAGGTGATACGAACAGTGCAGCCTCAAGTAGTTGTTTTAGAACTATGTTCTGCCAGAACTAGTATTTTATCATTGGATGAAGCTACCGTACTTGAAGAAGCGAAGAATATTGATTTTGATAAAATAATGACTACTATAAAGACTAACGGTGTTTATAATGGAATAATGTATTTGTTGTTGCTTAATATGAGCGCTCATCTTACAAAAGAAATTGGAATGGCTCCTGGTGGCGAGTTCCGGGTTGCTTATACAGAAGTATGTATGATTGCACTTGAAAATTAATGTTGTTGCATCATGTTGATCTTTAAACATTAAGAAAACCTGCAGCATTGAACGTTCTTTAAAGTCATTGTAGTAAAGAATAATTTTATAATAATTCTGATATTTCAGATCAAATGGTTGATAAAAATAAAAAATAATTTTTTAGAATTTGCAGATTTTATTAGAATTCTGTAGTATTTACTTCTGAAAATTTCACACCTCTACTTTAGAACCAATAAGTTCAGAAAAATTTCCTGAAATTTTTTCGAGGCGATTACTTGTTAAAATGTCAGGGTTTATTTATACTTGGGGTGTGAAATTTTCTTACCGAATACCACACGAGCTTAAATTGATTCCGGAAATTTGTTTTGGTCATGAATATTTTAAGAAAATTATCGTGACCTCAAAAAAATTTCCGGAAATAATTTTAGCTCTTGTGATATTATAAGTGATAATTTTTTGTTTAGATTGTATACTTTTTAGAAAAGTATTTAAATCTGAATCTAGCGTACACTTTATATTGTACTCAAATGTAGTTGTATGGAGTAGTTCAGACATCACTCCTAGAGTTAAAAATAGGATAATTTTTGGTAATTATTATATACCGGATGTGTATGTTGACATTTCGAGTAACCATTCAGTTTTGAAGACTAAGCATAGGTCTGGTACTTTTTACGGTGTACCTTGTCATGTTAAAAATTAATTAAAATGTGCAGCTTATAGGTTTGCATAACTTTGCTTAATGATATATTGTGATTTTGCAATATTAAGGTTCGATTGTATGTTCTCTCACTGTTGAACCACTTTTGTATAAGGAATTGATGTGTAGTTTAATGGTTTGCTGTAGGTTTTCTGTCCTCTACAAAACTGTGTTTTATGCTTTTGAAGGTCTACAGAAGGATTTTTGTATACAAACAATATTATATTTGTAAGTAACAAAAGTTTTTTTCTACATGAAGATATATTTTTGCACTAGAGCGGCATCATGTCTTTAAGGTGGTTATTTTACAAAATGATATTTAACCACTTTGTGTAATTAACAATGTATTGTTTGTTGTTAACAGACATACTTTTATTATTTGTTGCAGGCTGAAAAGTTGCCTGATTGCGGTGTTCATTTAGGAGATAGGCCTATTCAAATCACCTTGCAACGTGCCTTATCGAGGTTATCTTGGATTCAAACATTTAAATTGGGGTGGCATTTACTGACATCTAAGGATCCTATTAGGTATACAAAATAAATAATTGTTTTATGAAAATATACAGCATATTTTTGCTGCAGTAAAGAGGAGATAGAGCGCTGCAAGCGTCGTGACATGTTAGAACAACTTCTAGCAGAGATGGCTGGGGAATACCCTGCTCTGGGTGAAGTATTTGTAGATGAACGTGATATTTATTTGACGCATTCACTGCAAATGGCTGCTAGCTCTAGGCTGCATCCTAGAAGTATGTATAAGCAGCTTAAGTTATTTACATTTAACATAAATTGTATTTTTATATTTTTTTCTAGCATATGCTGAGAATTCGAATGAGCCGATTAGAGTTGTGGGAGTTGTTGGAATCGGTCATGTTGTAGGCATAAGCCGTTTGTGGTCAGCAGATCAAAGACCCTATCTGGCCAATATCCTTACTATTCCTCCTCCTTCACTGTCGTCAAAAATTTTTAAAGTAACTTTTAGGATATCGCTGTTAACGTTTGGTGGTTATCTGGTGTACCGGTATGTGCCTGTTCCCAAGATTTTCAGGGAATCATATCAGAATGCTTTTGAAAAAATTATGTCGAATATCAGAAACCGTTAAGAAATCCGTGATATTTCAAGTCTTCCTAAAAATGAACGAACGGATGTCAAAGCTAGCCAAGTCGTACTATAAATAAAATGTTATGTAAAACCAGGATCAAATTATGTGTTCTTTGCCTTAGAATATCTGTTAACGACATAAAATATTTTGTAATAATTTATCTCTTGTAGCCACCAATTTTACACAGTAAAGTTGAGTTCCAGCCACTACAAATCTTTTCTATTGTGACTATGACATTTTAAAAATTTCTATTAAATGTTGTACTTTTACTTAAACTATTTCAAGTTAATACCCTCTAACATCATTTTACAATGGATTTTGTGTAATTACTTTATATTATAGCCATATAAAATATTGGTAAAATTTAGTAGTAATTGTTTAATTTGATCCTGGTAGAAATTTTGTTTGTAAGTGCAATTGATGTGTAAGACTTATTTTTGCATTGTAGTTGTGGTGTTGTTTCTAAAGATTAATGTAACTTATTTTTTAAATCATTATCTTTACGAAAACCAATGAGGTGGTAGGTTTTTAATTAAAATCTTGTTAGTATATTTTGTTGCCGCTTTTATTTGGTATTGTAAGGTTTTGTTTCTATTATATTTATAGATGCACGCTCCAGTTATATGTCTAGTTATGTAATACATTCCATTATTTCTGCTTCTACTATTAGTTTTGTAAATTGGTATTTTTATTTTACTGTTCTGCATGCAATACTACATTACAATTAAAGAAGGTGATATACGTAACTAGTTGCATTCTTATTGTTGCCAAATGCAAGAAAGATTCATCAAATACTTGTTATTTTGTTGCTATTGATGAACACATTTCATTGGTTGGATTGGCTAATGTTTACAATTAAATGGTTGAAAAATATAGGGGTATATTTTTTTTAGAAATACAAGCAACTTTATTGTGTTACTCATTCATGAAATCCTGGCATCCTTATTTTTATTTATAAATAAAAATGTATAAAAAAGACATTTATTTTGCCTGCAAATATCTATCCTGTTCCCAAGTTTTCCAAAATAACCATAACAGTTAATAATTTTGCAAATATTGTCTTTTGTAAATTGTAAAAAATGTAAAGGAAAGGAAATAAAAATATATAAAACTTTTCTAGGTCTTAAGTCATAAAATAAACAATTGTTACAACTACAAACTAATAAAAGAATTGTGTATTATAATATGCTGTGTGTTTGAGCAAGGTCCATCCAAGTTCTGGGAATAAATTAAGAGGAAGCCCCTAAAAATAGTTATCATGAATGTTGAAGGAAAAGCTTGATTGTTAAGTAAATTTACATATTTGTCAAAGAGTAATTTAATAAAAGTTACTGATTATACAATTTACAGGCATTTGTAAGCGTTGTTAAAAGCGGAAAGGTCAAAAATCACAGCTCTTAAGTAAGGTACAACCAGTGGAATTCATAAACCTTTCCGATTTGAATAAATTTTAAAATTTTTACAAGTACATACCATGTATATCTGAGATTATTTAACCCCTAAATCAACTAGTAAATTTTTTCAAATTCGACGGTTAAGGAGATATAGAGGGCTTTACATCAATTCACTACAATGTAAATCATTTTTTTGTTCGTTGTCCAATTGTGATAAACTTCGTTTTTTGGAAAGCTTCATTTTCAGTAAAGAAAAGTGTACAGTTGAATATGAAAAGTAGACAACATCTGACCCAGAAGCGAAAAATTGGTTTAAAAATGTGTAAATTAGGGTATATCTTGTAAACGAGATTATTAACCAAAGTTTTATATTCTGTCTAACAAAAAATATGTCTACATTTTTTTCGAAAATTTAATATTTAAGGAGTAATCTAACAAAGCTTCAAACAGAAATAACAATTTAAACAGGTACAACTAATTTCCAAATTTTTAAACCAGTTTTCACTTCTGGGTCAGCGCGATTTCATTCACTTTTTTATAGACTGGAAATTAAGCTTGGACTGTTAGCTTGCCAAAACAACGTAGTTTATCAAAATGGGAGAAGAAACAGCAGTTATTTGCATTTTAGTGAGTGGATGTAAACAAACTTTGAAGCCCTATACAGTGCTTTCGTAAAGTAGTGGATAAATTCGATAAAACATTTGACGATACATTTTTGAAACTTTGGGATTGATTATTTCGAAAACTTTCCTCTCCAAGATCATACGTTTTTGACAATGTACTCAGAAAAACGTGCTGTATACAAATTCGTGAATAAAAGTATGGTATGCCATTTAAAAAAATTGTTGATGACGTCATAGTGCGAAAACAAAAGACGATCGAAAAATGACAATTATCAGGAAAGATGCACTCATAAAAAATAAAGTTGACGTACCCGAAGATTTTCTGTGAAAATCCTTCTAAAACGTTTTATCGAATTTATCCACTACTTTACGAAAGCACTGTATACCTGCAACGTCCCCGAATTAAAAAAAAAATACTATGTTCATAATCGCCCCGTATACAGCCTATCCCATTGGTGTATGAACTGCCCCTCACTCGGGCAACATATTAAGATTCTCTGTTTAAGCTAGACAATTGGTACCCCCATTGTGAATATTTTAAAATTGTTTTTGTTTATACAAGGTTCTCATATACTGAGTGTTACACTAAACATGTTTTTTTTCTAATGAAATTCCCATTATATTGTGGCATTTTTGAAATGTCGCCTCAATGCTGATCAAATTGGTATAAAATATTGAGAATTATTTGGGAAATTGGGATTGCACTCCTACTGCTTTCAGCAACTACTTTTGCCTCTTGGACAACACTTTCCTTCGCGTCACGTAATTGCTGCATCTCTTGCACTAGGTCTCTTTATAAATGCGGTTTCCTACAGTACAAATTCGCCAATCCGGACAAATAAAATTTTCCACCCGTCCTGATTTGGGAATTTTACGGATTATAAACATTTGAAAAAAAATTACACAAATAACGTAAGAATAATATATTATGATACTAGTGTATAATGAAGCCTTTAAAGCACGTGCGACGAGTTTAAGAGCACGATGCGAAGCGGAGTGCTTTTAACGTCGTTAGTGCCTTAAAGGCTTAATTATACCTACATATGTGTCATTCGCTATTTTTTATTATACCTGCCTCATAATCTGGAAAATAGAGCTGGAGAGCAGCATTTTGAATAATTTTATAAAGTAGTCTGTGTGATGTGACGCAATATCATTAACATGGAAATGGGTTAGCGGTTGTTGTTTACATTGCTATGTGGATTGGATGTTTTTGCAATTTGACTTCTATGATCAATTTTAGTTTCGTTATCCCTACATAAATAAGGAGCCGGTCTCGGTGGTTAGTGCATTTGCCTTTGAATACAAGGGACGCGGGGTCGATTGCGATCGAGGTCGGTGAAATGTTTCTAACGGGAAAAAATCTGAAAGTGCGTCTTCTGTCGGATAAGAGGTAAAGCCGATGCGATGTGTAGGACTTTAAAAATCACTAGTAGAGTTGGAACTAGCCCATATAGGCAAAATTCTTAGTTATGGTGTACAACAAGCTAATGATGGCTAGAGTGCATAAGATCCTTGGAAAACCGTGTCCTAGATCTTGCTCTTTCAAATACAATACAATATAAATACCGGCCCCGGTGGTCTAGTGGTTAGCGCATTTTCCTTTAGATCCAAGGGACGCGAGGTCGAACCTGGCTGAGGTCGGCGAGATTTTTCTAGCGGGGAAAAATCTGAAAAGGCGCCTTCTGTCAGATAAGAAGTAAAGCCGTAGGTCCCGTGCCACTGCGATGTGTGACACGTTAAAAATCACTACTGGAGTTGGAATTACCCCAGATAGGCAAAATTTTTAGTTAGGGTGTACAATGGGCCATATGGCCTAAGTGCATAGAGACGCTTGGAATACCGCGTCCTAGATCTCGCTCTTTCAAATCATCATCATCATCATACAATATAAATAAAGACGTTGATGACGTTATTGTTACTTAGCAACTTTGAAGCACGCGTATGTTTTAATGTTGTGTTTTTGTAGCCTTCTTCGTTTGTTAAACGAGGATTACGATGCAGGTATAATAAGGCGTTGCCTTAATTTGTTTAGTTATGTGTTTTTAGAGAGTGCCTCATTTTATTTTATTTAATTTCTGAAGATTGTTTATTTTCGACGTTGATACTGCTTAAGTTTAATTTTCACATACTACAGGATTTGATTTACGTTTAATATGTTTGTTTTTAAAAATTTTTTCCCTACGATTTCTACATATTTCATTAATTTTTACGGGGTAAGTGTACCTGTTTGGTTGCTATTGCTTTGTTACATTTCGATTTGTATTGCTTTTATAGTCTGAAGATGTGCCCATAGTGGTCACGAAAACGTTAACTTCTTAATCTACACCTTTACAATTATATTATTTTGTGGGATCGACTGTATTTTATTTATTGAAGATTTTACCATATCCCATTTGGAGACCGATGGATTTCAACGAATCTATAAAAACATATTTTAAATGAATTATAATTTTTTTATAAATAAATAATGAAACTGTAAGCATACATAATGATTTTGTTTAATATATTAACTAATTTTTCATTGACTTGAATTTTTGAAAAATGTATATATTTTTTCTTTTTTCAGTCTTTATAATAAAACAACATCTTGTGTTAGGATGCTATTTACATCTACCTGTTGAAAGTATTAAGAAAATAACCGAAAAGCCATTATTTAAACATGATTTTGTCACAAGATTTTCTACAAAATCATATTTGGAATTGGTAGTATTCATCACATTATCGTTTTTGAAGTCTCTGCAATGCAGTCTTGATCTGTGTCCTCACTGTGTACGGTTGCCCAATTAAATATTTCCTCAGAACTAACTTGTGCATTAATACAATTCAACATTTGCATGGAGCGTGTAATTTGAATTTGCTGATTCAGATTCCCATTGTTGTTTCAACCGACGCAAACAAATATTTTATTCTTCATGCCATTATCCTTTGGAATTATTGTGAGTTATAGTTTTTCATGATTTATGCAAGTTCATGATAGTCCCATCCAAATTGTAGCTCTTCAAAGTGTTTGGTAAATGATTGTCCTGACATATTAAGTTATTCAATATTTTTTTCCCTACACCACTTTAATATTTTGTATCACATTCTGAACAATTGCCTTTGTTATTGCTGTACAGCTGGTTGGTGAAACTAGAACTAAAGTTTAGATTAAAGTTAATCCATCCTCGGATGGATGGGAGGGAGCGTTACCTATCTGAACACCTTTTGTGGCGAATTTATCTGAACTTAAATATTTTTGCGTGCTTTATAAGTAAATCGTTTTTTTAGCCATTTTCAAATGTGTCCAGATTAGAGAGTTGAATGGCATAAAACTATTTGAATTTTTACAGTGTCCAAACGACTGAAATGTCCAAATTAGCACATGTCCGAATTGCATTGTACTTCCTAATTTTTTATACCAAAACACTGTCATTAGCAGACCTTCATAAAATCTAAAATATTTTGCTAGGCCTTTAGTTGTGTTCAGGAGTTATTAATCCGGTAACCATCTCTCCAAGAATGACATCTAGTTTGATGGATGAACAAAACAAAAGTCAGAATTTTATGATGTCGCTTTTTGTCTTCAGTTCATCTTACTTAGCTGGCTGACCCACCACTTCCCGTCCCCCCTAATCCAAGACCCACAGGCTATAACCCTGTCAACCTCCGCCCGTGGGGGTCAATCAATGATATATGTATGAAAGAACGATTGTCATGTTGACTTAAATTTGAAATGAACATTGTACCATATTTTGTCTTACACAGTAATTACATACAAATTATCTTGTTAGGTTATTTTACATATCCAAAGTTGGGTATTTTTTGACAGTCCAGGACTAGTTTATTTGGAAATAACATCAACATTGTTTTGATTTTCACACATTTATTTAATAAGTATAGATATCTAAAAATTATTACAAATTGTAAACAACAACTATGTCTAAGTAAAACAATAAAATGGAAGACTTTCAAGGCGGAATTAATTAAGTACTATGCTTTACATTTAAATTTGTCATGTGAAATTCAATTCTCCACAATCGGTAAATATTGGCTTACATCAACCCTTTTTATCTTACATGATGATTTCTTGGTACATTACTTTGATTAATACTGTTTTAAGTTAATGTGAAGTGTCCTCGAAATTCACAATATTGCCTGCACAACGAAAACCGAGATTTCCAGCAGAGCTATCTTTAGTATTTTGGGACCTTGCTGCACAACGGTATCGCCAGCAGTAACTTTCATGGCACATATATGAGCCACCTTTCTTCACTTTTAAATCCTACAATATTACAAATTAAGGTTATGTAAAGTAAAAATATATTTTGGGATAACTACCGTGAGATCGAATAAGCTTGTCCAAAAAAAAACTACCTTCTAAGTAGTTATCAATGTTTCTTTCTAGTGTGATATTAGCCACACTGCACAATACGTTTATTCCGTTGTTTGTTTATAATTGTTCCGTGTGTTTACGTTTCTTAATTTCACTTTATATTCTTGGACGCTGTTATTATTATACAAATAGTATTTTTCAATACTAATTAACGATTGTTAAACGAAGTTTACAGTAAGTACAGTGTTTCCAATTAATTGAAAACAGTAATAATTGTTTGTAGATTTAAGGTTATGTATTCCGTTGAACACAACAAGTTTATTATTGAATCTTATTTCCGCAATGGCCAACGCAATGAAAAATGATGGTGAATGGAAATATTCAGTAAATTTGTGTGTAGATGAATTCATTAATCGTTTCCCCGACGTCGACTTTGATTATGATAATCTGAGCAGGCATGTAAAGCGCATCGTACATCGTTTCCAAAGAACGGGTAGTGTTGATACACAAAAATCTCCTGGAAGACCAACCCTTTTAACTCCCACATTAGAGGATATACAGACACATATCGAACGCAGCCCTAAAAAACCATTACGACAGTTAGCGCAACAAACAGGTGTGTATTTTGTAAACTATAAATTTTTGCATATAAAATTTATTATAATTTGTAATTGCAGGGTTAAGCTATGGAACGTGTCAAAAGGCAGTAAGACGAAAACTGCATTTTTAACAGCATGAAAAGAAGAGTAGGGTGCTGTATCAGCAATAATGGGGCTCATTTCAAACATGAATTGTAATTACTAATTACTAATTTTATTAATTTATTTTTGTAAAATTTAATATTCTAATTAGTTAATAAGAGAAATAATCTTCTAATTAATTCCATTATTAACCGTAATTAAAACTGATTGCAAATAACTTCTTATTTTCATAATTATTTTCCTCTTTTGAATCTACCAGAAATTGCTAATTTCATTTAATACATGACAGCACCATGACGGGTGGAGGATGTAAAGATTTATATACTCTCTGTAGAAAGTAGTTTTTTTCGGACAACCTTTCTCGATCTCCCGGTATTAGTTTCCTTTTTACTCACTGCAGATTTTAACCAAGAATCCTGTGTCCATTCCCATACATTTCCTGCCATGTTGTATAAACCAAATTTATTTGGAGGATAGTGATCCACAGGTGCAGTCGAAATGTATCCATCTTCCCCGGTATTTACTTCTGGAAAATCTCCCTGCCAGATATTGGCCCTATAAGTAGTTTTAAATTTAATTTATTATTTTATTTCACACTAGTTCAGAAGACTGGGTTAGTTTACATCATTTACGAAACTGCAGATTTGTATAAAATATTATAATTTACAAATATTTTTATTTAAAAAAGTACTATACCCATTTAAAATATAACACAGACAATTTTAAATTGATTATTTAACAATATTTAAGATATTTATTTTATTATATAACTGGACTTTCGAGAGATTTCTGCAAATAAATTAACTTTTGAAGTGCATTATTAAATAGAATTAAATAGAAGTACCTACTTCTAATACAGCCTACATTTTTTAGATCTGTCTATCTATTTATTAATAAAAATTCCTATCGTAGTCTGTTTCTGTGAACAGTTATATTTTAAATGGGGTTAATCCAATTATAATTCTTATATCTTTTTGTCTTGTTTGGAATGCATTAAATTATTACAAGTTTTTTTTATTTAATGGTTTTATTCGATTCTGTTAACTTATTGACATGGGTATAAGTATAAGGGCATCAACAATACTAAAGCTTCAGGCCATAAAATTTGTAAAACTGTTATTGCAGATACGGAATGATATAAAATTAGGGTCAAATACTGAAAAATTTAACAGGAATAGCCTTAATGGTTTGGAAATATGCAAAAAAAACTAATAATGAAAAATTACAAATACATAATTAAATACAATAGTACCAGGAAAAATAGACGCAGAAAGAATTGGGACGAGACAATGACATTAATGGGTACGGAAGAAAAATAGGGCAATGAAGTTGAAACAAAATTCGCATCAATTGACAAAAAACATTTAAGAGAGAGAAGGTGGTTATCATGTTTTCTTGAGAGCCAAAAGACTATAGAGATATTGAAGAAAGAGAAAGAAGAAGAAATAGTGTAGGTATCAACTTCCTCAATAAATTAAGAAGGAAGAAGAGAAAAAATAATTTATATTGATGAAATATGTTAGGTACTAATGCATTTGTTGGGTATTTTTATTTAGACGAAAACTGCTACCATTACAAAGTAAAACAAGATTCCATTTTTCATTTTCACTGAGGTAGTTTAATATTTCATTTGAATTTGAATTTACAGCAAAGGTATAGTAATTTACAGTTCTTATACAGACGTTGCTGTATAAATAAAAACAACTTTAGGATTCTTTTTCTAAAATGGTTTCAGGGTTTTTATTTATTTTTTGAATAGAAGTTTTGAATTTAGAAATGAAATAAGTCAGGATTTGTGTTCTGCTACAGCTCTTGGAAGCTAAAAACTGTTATATTTTATCAAACCCTCAGTAATTATGATAGGCACTGATTGTTTTCTACTTGAAAAATATGTGCCGCATAATGAGAAATTACAACAACAATACAAAAAAATGAAAAGGTTACCAGTGTTCATTTCTTGGATTAAGTTTGTTCCCCCATGGATACAACTTTTGCTTTAAACCTCCCCTGCATGCCATTTCCCATTCTGCTTCGGTTGGTAATCTTTTACCTAAATGTTCACAATACTTGACGGCATCGTTCCATGAAACATGTATAACAGGATGATTCAACTTATCTAAAACAAATTAAAATGTACAATCTGCAGTCTGCAGACCCTTTATTTTTTGTTCTGTGTCCTACTAAACTATATGTATATTATTAAATAAGTCCATTTTCCATGAGAGTCGCTTTTTTAAATTGTATGGTTCAATTTTTTATGTAATTAGGTAGAGAATTGTATTTACTTTTCATCTAATTGTTTACTACAATTATATAGTAAAGTTTTTGAGAAAACTGCAAAAAACAAATATTTATATAATAAGCCATGGAATTTATACAATCTAGAATAAAACGATTAGTGCTTCTGATATATCAATTGCTTAATTTATTTGTAATAAACCTGACAAAAAGAAATGAGTTTGATTGATGTTACTAGGGCAATAAAAAAGACCCACTTTATATTAGTTTTTAATTTATTTAGACTTTAATGTCGAAAAGGGTAACTTTCTTGACACTTGTCAGGTGATCTAGTCATAGCATTTTTAAACAAAGTTTCCTTCTTTGTGGATATTCGTAGACTGTGGAAAGTATTTGAGACAGCTTGTATGTGCCTATCCGACTGACAACTGAAGTTCATAAAAATCTTAAGTAAATGCACTTACCATCAATATTAGAGCCAGGACCTTCAGGTTGACTCCAATACGCATCTTTTACCTTCACCCACCAAGGTGCTTGCACAGCCCTAAAATCTTTGTACTGTTCTTTTTGACTTTCGGGTAGAAACATATCTAACATGAAGCTATCACCAAAAGTTTCAGCCTCAGTTTTGTACCCTGTGCTCTGGACGAAATCTTTGAAATTTTGATTTGACACTTCATATTTATCTAGATAAAATGAAACAACAGTCACGTTTCTGGCTGGACCTTCATGATCCGATTCAAAAACGGGTTGGTTTGTTCCCATTTCAAATGTGGCAGATTTAATTAGAATCATATTAGTAGTATCAAAAGCGTTATTCTGTTTGATATTATTGTCTAGAATTGGCTCGTTAGCATCTTTTGAATATTTGTCATGGTAATTCTCTTCATTATTACATTTTCCATCACCATTTCGGTTTATTTGGCATCCACAATCTGATATGGCAAAATGGACAGTGTTAAGTACAATTAGAAAATGTGTTATGGTTAAGTACATCTTGTTGATAAGCTCTTAATTAATTCATTCAAAGGGTTTTCCAAACAATGCTACTCCTTTACACCTGCGGGGAAAAAATGTATGTGATAATCTTATATACTACAGACCAGATATTGCTGACCAACCTTATAAATTAACTAAAATAGTTAAAAAGCATATAAAACAACATGCCTAAAAATTTTATTTAAAAAATTGGATTTCCCTGACAGACATACACTTTTACAGGTTAGGTTGTGAATGTCACATGATTTTGACGTTTGGTAGTTAAACGAGTTTCTAACCAATTTTATGTAAAACTACGGCAATTTTTATTATTATGCAGTACTGGTAGCTGGTAAGTTTCAATATTTTAATTATGTAAAAATAAATATACCACTGCCACTGTTGGGATGCACCTAGGTAGTTGTACCTACTGGGGTACTTATTATCGGAAGTACCTGTACCAAGTTCCTTTTTAACCTTTCTACCGTTTCTTAGTTGATCCATTCGACAAAATGTATAATTTTTATGATCACTGTCGGGACATAAATTAAGTATTCAAAAAAACAAAGCAATTGCTGGATGACTCACACACCGTCGCAGTTGTTAAACATTTTTCGCGGTGCCGCTGCCTTAAAATAAACCTTCGCGCTCCTGGTCTGTATTTGGAAGATCAAATTTTCATTGTTTAATATTTTAGTTTTAAAACCATTTAATATAATCTAATATCTAAAAACAGAAAATAACAGTGACCGATATTGATGTATTTTCAAAACGTAAAACAAATATTCAGGTAGTAAGGCTCTAAGCAGGATAAAAGAACTTGCAAATCTGCTGAAACCTATCTGTTGTTATCAAATTTTGAATAATCCCATGCCTTCCTGGGAGCTATGACATTTCTGACATGCTGTTCGAACAACATTTCGCCGTGTAAGGCCAAAACGCCGACCAGTGTTAAACGACTCCGACTATAACGTCGAAATAAGATCAGGACGCCAACAGAAGACTGTGTATATTTTAATAAAGTGCATTCAAGTTCAAATTGTCTGGTACGATAGCAGAAAAAAACATATATACGTGTTTAGTACCTATTTAATATCTAGGGTGACGCACTACTATTAAGATGTGGAAAATATCAAATAATGTCCACATAGTTAAATTAAATAAATGTGTCCTTAATAAGAGGTTTTCAAGTAATAACAGCATTTTATTCTTTTTTACGTAAGCACCTGTAGCGCAGTGTACATGTATAAAGAAAGCACACTACTGTATCTTGCAAAAAATCCCTTCAAAAATACGTTCTGTCAGAACATTTCTCTTTAATATTAAACTATTCTTGAACACAAACAAATTATTTTTGATATTTTATCAGACGCATTTAATAATAAATAATCTTAGAAAACACCGAAAAATTGTCAATTTTATTGCTTACAATGTACCGCAGTACACCTCGGTGTAGTGAGTAGCTAAAGATAGCAATCGTTTTGCCGAAAGTCCCGAACACCATAAACGCACGATAGACATTAGATTACGCTAATCTGCTTTAATAGAATAAATGTTCTGCCCTCCGATCTCTTTTGTAGCGGACCGCATTTGCCATTATGTTTATATTATTACAGAAAGATGCACTTTGGGCTTTATGCTCATAATTTAAATTTTTAATCTATAGTCGCATATATATTCCATGTTAAATATAACTGCTAATTGATTTTAGTGGTGTTCGAAAATCGCACACCTCATTGATCTTAGAAACGGCCGTTTCTTAACATGTGTTTATTTTTTTTTGTAAAGCGGTTGTCCTTTACGAGTAGACCTAAATTATGAGGGCAACAATCATAAAATAAATATCCACTTTCATGTACAATGAATGGAATTATAAAACAACTACACGTTCGACAGTTGAATGTTATAATTCTATATTTAAAATATTTGTTTGCAGTGTCTTTCTTTCAGCTATTTCTTGCAGGTAAATAGGATAACAATATGACTTCGATTTAGTTGCTTT
Source organism: Limonius californicus (assembly GCA_014611495.1). Lineage (NCBI taxonomy): Eukaryota > Metazoa > Arthropoda > Insecta > Coleoptera > Elateridae > Limonius > Limonius californicus. The sequence goes on from JABXWE010018682.1 coordinate 27,735, forward strand.
CAAGTGCGTAAGGTATTCCACGACAGCTGTCTTTAGCGCAGTCTGTTCTTGGGATCAATTGTTGATTTAGCTTAGCCCATAACTTGCCTAAATTATTAATTTTTTGTTGAACTAAACCCTCATAGATGTTATTTCGCGCATGGACGTGTTAATTAAATACTAGATTGTGGGAGTTATTTATTTGGTTTGGTTCTTTAGAATTTTAACAGCTAGTTAATTTATTTTTATACTAAATTATAGGAGTTATTTATTTGGGTTGGGCCTTCGGATTTTGAATAGATAAATAGCTTATTTTTACGAAAATTATTAGATCTGGATTTATGGGGCCATAAAATTCGTGTTGTTCTTAAAAATAGGGTGCACGTGCAGTGGATTCTCACAATCGCGCAACCCGTTTGGCCTATAAAAGCAGAAGTAGGTTGTTCTGAAGGATCATTATTGATTCAACCGTCAAGAAGCACTACCAAAACAAGAACCCAAGCATTCCCCTGTATATTGCGCTGGAGGAAACTCGGCAGCAGCTGCAGGTATTCCATCATTCCCCTGTATATTGCGCTGGAGGAAATTCGGCAGCAGCTGCAGGTATCTCATCATTCCCCTGTATATGGCGCTGGAGGAAACTCGGCAGCAGTTGCAGATATCCAATCATTCCCCTGTATATTGCGCTGGAGGAAACTCGGCAGCAGCTGCAGGTATCCAATCATTCTCCTGTATATTGCGCTGGAGGAAACTCGGCAGCAGCTGCAGGTATCCAACCATTCCCCTGTATGTCCTTTAACTATTCAGCGCTTCTTCGTTGTTGGGTTAAATTGGGTTCTATACGCCCAATCTAATATCTTCGTACTTGAGATCACGTCGCACTACCTCGGTTAAGGTTTCCGCAGTTTCCTGCAGTTTCCTAGCCTGAACAGGTGAATACCGGAGGTAGTTAAACTACACTGTCTGCAGTTAAATATTGACGTTAATAAAAGTATTAAACCTCTCTGGTGTTTTATTTCACGTAATTAGCTCAACTACTCTAGATCTGAAACTAAGACGATCACGAAGAATCACGACGAATGAAAGCTAAACACAACACAAGGGTCCGTAACGCTACACTTTACTACATTGTTATATACATGAGTAAATATTTACATTTCTTACACAGAGCATATGCTATCACAACAACTACGTAACACAAACATCTAGTTAACTTAGTATACTTCGTGAATATTATATTCACAATTCTTTTATATCTATCTGTGTGTTTTTAATGAACCAGCGCCGGACATAAATTACTGTCAGGAGTACCCTGCAGGGTTTTTAAGCCTGTCTAACAGCAGTACTTGAGTGATGTACTATCTCTCAGCAAGAACACCGCGCACTGTAATGTTAACATCAACTTCCGATCCCTTTACTACATTATTATACACATGATCAGGTATTTACAAGTTCTTACACAGAACATGTTTTCAAAACAACTATGTAACACAAACATCTAGCTAAGTTAATATACTTCGTAGATATTATAATCACAACGCTTTCATATCTATCAGTGAGTTTATAATGTACCAAAGTAAAGGGAAGCCGAATAAACAAAACAGCGCTGAACGTAAATTGCCGTCATTGGTACTCAGCAGGGGTTTTAGCCTGTCTAACGGGAATACCTGAGCAGAGTGTAAACGGACAATATAAACAGACAGTGCGCCTTAAAGGGAGGGGGGCGGTAATATGAATAAATTAAAAAAATAGCCTGTCTAACGAAGTACCTGAGCAATTTACTATCTCTTAGGAAGAACACGGCGAATTCAAAACGTTTCGATGAGAATTCTGTAACGCCGGCCTTTACGAAATAAATCCCGGTCAGCCAGTTCATTACTGAAATCCACAATTGGAAGTGATATTTTTTATAATCCTGTCATCTTTTATAACTTCAAAACATTTTCAAAATGTATAATATCATTTTGCCCTCGTCTGCACCTGCGGAACGGCTTTTTAGTACCGATGGCCAAATTCTAGCCTCTTGAAGAAACAGGTTGTCGGATAATACATTTCAGACAATATTAATAAATAGTAAAAAAATCGCAGAAAAACGCTGTGCAAAATATGTATTTTTAAAAGTTTTGTAATATGTTTACAAATGAGCTCGTTTAAAACTTTCTTATGTACCTATAATTTTCAGGTATATCTATAAAGTACATGTACTTGTACCTGATACTTTTCTAAAAGTTGTACCTGTACCTAGGTGTTTTCTGTGTTTGTACCTGTACCTAGGTATTAAAAAACAAGTGTCTGTTATAACACGGAAATATACCTACTAATTTGAAATAAAATTGCAATTATTGCTAAAAATACCATTAAACTTTAAATCGGTTTCAAATTGAGACAGATTACTGTGTTTTTCTATTTCGGTTTTATAAAGCCGTTCTAAGCGCACTGTTTTAGCTTAAAAACACTACGTTAAGGAGGCCTATAATCGTACTGTTTTTAGTTTGTTTTTTTACGATGTTGGTAGTTCGATTTGAATTTGAAAGTTTGAAATGTCAGTTTCAGCCACCTGTCAGTGCTGCCATAAGTGTTTATAAAAACTCCCTAGTAATCGATTTGACGTAAAATTTTCTACCTAAATTTATTTAAAATACTCTTAAACTTCCTCAATAGAAAAAATAGTATAAAGAACACGTTTCATAAGACCACTTGTCGCACTCGTCCGTTGAAAAACTCGACGCTTCGCGTCTCGTTTTTCAAACTTGGACTCGTGCGTTAAGAAAAGGCCTTATGAAACTAGTTCTTTAATATACTATTTTATTATTTATGCTTTGTTGGCAAGTAAAAATATAATGAAGTGAAAGTCTTAGTAATTTTAATTTTATTATTTAATGTAAAATACAAGTAGGTGTACAATACGCTACACAATCTGGAAAACATACATTTTGTACAGGGTGATACACAAAACATTGATACCGATACATATGATTATAAATATATTATAAACATATCAAAATCACTATAATAACGTAATGCGAATTATATTAGTGCTTTTATTCAATTGCCTACATTAATCACGATAATTACAACCAAACCTAGGTATAAATGGTAATTGTATAATTCATTGATTTTAGATGGTATTGTGTCATACAGGGGAATACAGCTAGTGGCAGTTTGTAATATTTATGTAGCTCAAGAATTTTCTCTTGGTATTCTTTTTGCCGAAGAAGGTAATCAGTATGGTTTTGAATTTGGATTTTGGAAACGAAACTTTTGGAGTCTTGGTGGTGATGTTCCAATCCACTGCATGCTCTGTTTTTGCTCATCCATAAGACTGTGCGAGACGAACTTTACACAGATCGTTTACTGTCCCAAATTTTTATTAAAAATGTGTGAAACCAACTTCTTATTCACGTTCAACTCATTCAGCGACCATTTACGCAATTTTACAAACTGCGATCGAATGTGCATTTCCAGAAATCGACGATTCTAGCATTATCTTGAACATTCACACGTTCATTTTTGAAATGTTAACCCACGAAACACACTAGTATGACTCAAGTCTTAAGGTATTATTCACGGTAGACAGTTTTTCTTGGAGTTTTTTCTGATTTACGGCTGAATTTAATATTGGCTCCATGACTACTGACAGAAATACAACGCACATGTTAGCTTCTTTAGAAACTAAACGTTGTTCGATCTTCGCTTGACGTCCCTCTGTTGATGAAAAAACCCCGAATTACATATTATAGGTGGTTTAACTTTTGGTTTAATTTCTCGTGACTCCAGTACTATAGCGTCAATCCGGCCGTGGGGTAGAAGTCAGCGCTTTTGACTTATATTCTGAAGGTTTGCAGTTCAACTCCTAATATAGTAATATTGGATTTTTAACGGCCGTTTTCTCTTGCAAGGCAATGGCAAACCAGTGAGATGTTCTGCCTAGTAAATCATTTTTGAAGTAGAAATGTTTCGGAGGCTTTCCGTGGTTCGGAGCCCACGTTAATATGTAGGTTCCCTATGTCTGTGCTACTTTAAAAACACGCAACACAGACATAGGAAAGATCGCTACATCGCGTAAGAGACAAAGTACTTAAAGCAGAAACAGGTACTTACGCCGAAAGCTCATTCAAACCAAATAGCTAGCATTAATAACTTTTGTAGTATAGCCACAACTTCTTCGAACTTTCATCGAAGCTACCACTTTTGCAATTTCAACTTTGCTAAGGTGCTTCCTTTTATGAAACAAGTTGTCAAAAAATTTGGTTTGGTATTGACATTTGGTTGTTTTCATTTTTACAAGATTTGCTACATCGAAAAATAAGTCTAATTTTGAATATTTTTACTTAAAATTGCGAACCGGTATAAATTGTTGGAATTTTAAGACATGGTTGGGTAGTAAGAAAAACTAACAGCTTTGATCTAAAGCTAATATGACACGGCCCAGGGTAGAATGTTGTTACAAAATTTGGTATGGTGTCATACAGCATTCTGTGTATAAAATTATGTACAATATTTTCATGCTCTAAAATCTGGAGAACGAACCATTTTTAGTGTTTATCAATGATCACAGAGGGCAGAATGGTGTGTTTACGCCGCCACGCCGACGCTAGCCGCACTTTCTCTTATATCTAAATTCTGTAGAACAGATTTGTACATACATAGTTCTGCGTCTTGTCATGCTAGCGTAGAGATGCGTGCTAAATCCGAAATATACATTTCAATGGGTAATATAAAACTGTTTTTAAATATTATTCCACTAAAGTTGGGTTTCTATTAAAAAAATAACTATTGTTAAAGTATTATTAAACAAAATGTCAGTAATAGAAATCAAATATTAAGACACTTTATGTTTATATTGTGTAAATCTTTATTATTGCATTATGTTAGCTTGCTGTAGTGTAAAAGCAGTTTGTTTTCTCTTCGATATAACAATGGTATGGAGAGGAAGAGATCGGTTTAATTATAGACATCAACATTTGTCTTTATACGTATAATTGCATCTTCTAATTTACATATTGCATCTTTATTTCAGGCATATACATCCACACTTATTAGTTACAAAAATAAAATAATTTTCATCCTATATGCATGAATTAATTTTTAAGTTTAATGTACTTTTTTAAAATTTCTTGATTAAACAAGTTCGCTAAAACAAAATTTAAAGTTAAATTTCTGTTTAGAAGTTGACAAAAAAGGATCACATAGGTTGACGGTGTAGCTAAACTCATGTAACCACAATCGCAAGAACAATTTTTACAAAACAAATTTGGGAACTTTTCCTTGCGATCTACTGAGGTCGGAGAATTACCTGAATCAACGCTACACCACCGTTTAGGTAATAAATTAACTAAATTAGCATTACTGCCGTCCCTTTTTGGGCTTAGTCTTAGTCTCTGATTCTTCTTTGCTGGGACCAGCGACAGCTGTTGCTTGTGGTCTGGCAATTGCAAGTCCTTTCACACCAGCTAACGCTGTTCCTCTTGGTCCTGCAGAAGCAACACCTCCTGTTCCAGCTAAGGCAATTGCTGCGGGCTGGGCTTGTGACAGTGATGGTTCCTCAGGTTTAGAAGTAGTGGTTACCTCTATAAATAAATTGTAATTGATAATATAATTATTTCCTTGTTAATGATCTTATATCTTCAATGATAAAAAGGAAATTTTTGCAAATTAGAAACTACGGAATTGTGTTGTTACATACCTTCGGATTCCTTGTGATCGTTTTGAACTTTTGCGTCTATGATTACAGAGTCGTCTTCTTCTTTGCCATCTTTCAGTTCTGAGTATCGGTAGTAATTACCAAAAGTAGCTACATCCGAATACGGATTTGCTATGTAAATGGGTGCAAATGGATCAGCTTGCAAGATGGGTGCTTGCTGGGACAGTTCAATACCTTTCCCAAGTCTATGTTGAACCTTTTCTGATCTTACAGATTCAGATTTTGCTGCCTTCAGAAGAACTGGGGCTAAACTGAGCTCTTTTTGATCAAAATTAGGCAGTTTTTGCTGCGCTGGTTGTGGCGCAACTGCCACTGGCACTACGTTTTTCAGCACAAAATTTTCTCTAAAATCGTTAGGTTGATTTAAAGATATGAAATTTCCATCTGTAAACGGTTGTATGAATGCGTTTGATATAGCAGCTGGTTTTACATCATCAATCTGTCCGGTTACTGAATTTCTTAGAAACAAATCTTGGATAGGAACTTGATCATACTGCTGGGGGTTCAATTCTGAAACGTACTGAGGTTGTCGGTAAAGGTAGATTTCTGGGTTTGATTGATGTAAAGTGGGTGGCAAGTTTGGCTGTGGAACTGCTCCTGCTTCCAGGGGGAAATTAGAGAATAACGGATGTCCGTTAAGGATAAAGAAACGTTGACCTGGTTTGAGTTGTGGTATCACCGGTCTACTTGGATTCGATTTTTTTGGAAAGACTGGGTTTTTGTCCGCTGCTGCAAGAACGTCCGCTTCACCTGCTGTTGGAATTAGGGGTTCATCCAAAGTCTCCAATTTTTCTGGTTTTCTTGCTGCGAATAAAAATGTAGTTAGAGAATGTGCTCCACAATAAAAGGTAGTAGATGAGATACAACGTTGTTATACAAGCAGTTTTTGAAAATTTTGAAGAAATTTATGTATGTATTATTATCTCTGGCACGTGCTTCATCTACACACTAAGGTGTTAATACGGGAATCCGAACAACAGAACTACCAGAGAAGGTTTTTGGGATAATATCCCACGTTTGCCGGCCGGATTGGGAAATTGTGTGTTATGGGTTGCAGCACAAGATTTGTATACGCTGTTAGGTAATGCTAGGGAATCGAAACCAAGCCGTATTCGGCATTTTGTCAAGAAAGCGAATGCTCTATCAACTGCCCTAGCACCACACTATCTATATCTGTAGTAGATTATGGTAAATAAGCGTGAATAACAATAATTTTTTTGATAGCCATATTAATAACCACAGCAATATTTTTTCAGTTTCAATATGGAAATTGTAATAAAATCAACGGTAAGAGAGGAATGAGAATATTCTTACAATTACAAACTTGAAGGCATTGGCAGGTATTGTTTATTGTCCATTTATTACGTTTATTTATTTAATATATCATTTTATTAGCGGCAAGTTGTGCGAATTTGGTTTAAGGTTACGGTTGATCTACCAGAGAAGCAGAACAGGTCTTCTAAATGTAGGTGTACCTTTAGGGGACCTCGGTGGGGCAGTACGAATACGCGCTGTGAATCGAGGTAACAGTGAGATGCGGACCGACTGTCCGCCTGGTCGAACCCCGGCTGAGGGGACCGTATTTCCTTAGTTAAATTTAGGGTGCATGTTGCATGAATGGATAGTATGTAAGGGACGCCCGCACCCTTCCGAAGTAATGCGCAAGCGGTTTGAAAAATAAAATGTAGGTGTACCCAGCACACCCTATAAAATAGTTAAATTCGAGAGTTGGGAGATAGCGTGCTACTTGTGACATTTTAATGTAGTGGTAGTAGAAGACAAAAAACAGTAGTTATAGTAAAAAATCCAAAAGCTAGATTTCACTACATAAATTTGGCTAAAATATCATGAATATATCTCTGTTTCTAATTTCTAAGAAAGTTTCTAGAAAAAAAATATACTCCGTACACTGCTGGGCATTGGCAACGTGCATCTCCTCAACGCTGAGATAGAAACACGGGGGAGTCTTCAGTGTAACGTCGGATCCGAACGACAAAAATTCCAGTAGATGTTGCTGGAATTAAGACCTGATGGCTGCCAATCGAGTAAAAGAATTGCTGTGGTAATGTGTTTTGCTAAAAAAACAAGGGTTCTGCTAGTTGAGTTACTACCACACACCCAACTAATATTAGGTTTCGATTAATTTGGTGTGAAAAGCAACGAAAAATTAGCTACAATGACTGATTTAATAGTAAGTATGGCTTAGCTATTTTTTTAAGAATGTATATTGTAGCATAGTTTAGTTACACATTTGATTAACTAGTTTGTAGTGAAGCTAGCTTTAAAAGCAGCTGTTTTAACGCTCTATTAAGGGTCTTGGGTATTATGATGGGTTGTATATTATAACCCATAATTTTGATTATACAAAAACTTCAGATATATCTGCGAAACACAAATTTTGAAAATTATTCTGACAAATTCTAGCATGTATGGTTTGTAGAAAGTCTCTCACTCTTATTCCACAATTTGGGGAAGTTTGCTACATTACGGCTTACACCCATGCCATGTACAATATATACAAGAAGCGTGTTAGAATAGCTTAAAATTGGTTATTTTATTATTAATTATCAATAATATGTATTCAACCTTATGCCGCTTTCGTTTTAATCCGAACTGTAAAAAGCTAATTTGTGTTCAATTTTTGTTGCTTTGTGTTGGTGTAATAGATACAGTGGGCTTATACTTGCTATCTACTTTCTTATAACTGTTAACGATTCAGTTTGATTACTATGTTGCTACAGGAAGAATAGGATGGCTGTTTAGTGCCCCTAGTTCTTAAATAATCGCTACAAAAATATAAAACTATTTTTAAGAATTAGAATGAAATAAAAGAAGAAGAAGAAGAAGAATGAAACTGAAAAATAAATTATAATAAATGAAAAAATCTTTTAATTTAATATTATGGTAATTTGCCGAGTGCTCGCTTACTGAGCAAAACATCTTAAATATCAAGGATTCAAACTGACACACCGCAGACGCAAGGAATAAAAAAAAACTAAAAAGTGGTGCAACCCGCCACACATAAGTCCTCTATCCGGCTTTGGCAAGTGTGGGGTTCGAATGTCTAACTACTTAAATCGTTTCCAGTATTTATGCTGTTCGGATTATACGTTAAGTTGTCGTTTGTGCCCCGTCTCCGATTCTACCATAGTGCTGAGGAGAAGTACGTAGCAAAGAAACTGCCAATATGTGCAAAGTTCGGACTATTAATGATATATTGACGTTATAATCTGCAATGGGACTACGGTTTAAACTTTTCAAATCTATAGTAAAGATTGGGAGATTTTAAAAATAGGGAATAGTGGTACAGTAATTCAAAGAGTCTTTGGTAAGCAAGTGTACTGTATACAGTAAGGCTCATACGCTTTACAATTTCGTTCTATTTGGGATTGGCCTAGTTTGATTGTTTCCTATGTCCTACCATCAAAGAGCAGTATATTTATGCAATATACTGCTCTTTGCTACCATCGTGAAAACTAATGTTGCATAATTTGACTGTTATGTTATACATTTTATAGTTCGGTTTTTAGACAGGGAAGTAGACAAAATATCGTTGCGAGTGCCAATTATGAAATTTATTGTATTTAAGGAAGTCTCTATTTCCTCGCAATTATAGAAGGTACGAAATTTAATAGAAACAGTTGACTATATCAGATTGGCGCTTTGCAATGTTACCCTGCAATTTTGCAAAGCAATTCACTTTCTATTATGCACAGCTTTGCGACAAGGTAATACGACTGACTGCAACAGTTTTACTTAATTAATAACTCGTAAAGTAGAATTACTCGCTATCTTGTTACACAACATAACGAGCCATTGTACGTACACACGCGACACGAATACGTCCTATTTATGATGTAGATTATGGAAAGGAGATAGAGAATGATTTCCTGCAATCAATTTTACTATTACCGATTGAAAATTAGAGCGACATCCACTCAATTTTTTATTGACTACGAGTGTTAAGATTCAGATGGTAGAGTTATTAAAGTGTACTGTGTGCAATAACACAAATTTGAATAAAATCAATATTTACCATTCAACAGAATTACGAAACTATCGTGCATCTAGAACTTTGTCATTCTAATATAGATTTGACGCAGGAATAATTAGTATTTAATACTAAATTTTTAATAAAGGTGCAAAACAAGGCATTTTCCTGTTGCACTTGTAGTATCGCCAATTTATGTATCTGAACTAAAGCATGTCGCACAATATTTCACTAACAAGGTATGGTGTGGCATGTGTCTTAATTTGATATGGATAAAAAAGACAAAGGGCAAGTAACCTTGTTAAATGATTGTGCAACCGGATATAGCGTACTACATTGTCTTAACGATATTAGTTCAGCTTGTCAAAATTAGGCGTTAAGATTTTACTGTTAGTGGAATTCAAGTTTGTCTATGTCAAGGTATCTGAAAATAGAAGGAAAAGCGCTTGATTCTAAGGTCAAATATAATAACAATAAGCAAAGGTTCTGTAAGTAACTGTTGTTTCGTTTATGACAGATCTGTAGCTTCAATGTAAAAATTAACTAACTTGGACGTTGATGCTACTCTAACCTGCTATTTATGTTGATTAGTATTTATGTGTTATCATAGTACATTGCCAAGCCACGGGTATCAAAATAGATGGATTAAGTATATATTTTTGAAGTATTTGTATTTATATGTTATTCAATTTGGCAATAATTGCACGGTTGTACTATTTCCTGTTACAAATAATAGTATGCTGTAATCATGTATTAAGGTCAAGTTGCTTTAGTAAACATCAGCACGAACTTTAACCAACGGTGATGGTATCTACCTATTTTTATATTAGAAAATGTCAAATTTTGTTAACCTTAGCAGATGTTATAGATTTATGTATAACGCGATTCATTGACGCGGGCTCAATCGGTCAATGACATTAAGATAAATTGTAATGCTTCGTAGGAAATAATTATTATAAGGTGGGTTTTCATTACGGTGACGGTGGTTTATGTAACACGTGTCCATATTTGGAAATCTTTTTCTAAGCTTTTCCCTACAGGCATTAATGGAATATGTTCAGCCCTCATTTTTCGCCTGCTGACCATTGCGAAAATAAGCTTTTAACATAAAAATTGTTCGTTCGTGGACGAGCAATGCAGATGAAAGTAAATATTACCAAACAGAAGAACTTGATTTAAATTTGAAAAAGTCAAATTTGACAACTCAAAACTGACATTACATAAATTTAGATATAAGTTCTGTAGTCCACAGCCATCCAAGATAGCCAGCCAACATACAAAGTGATTTTTTAAAAAGTCAATTGCAGCAAGCCTAGAAAAAAAGCTATTCCGTCTGCAGTCAGCTGTAATGAGCTTTGAATGACATTTACCTGTATGTCAAACTGTGTGACAGTTCAGGTAGTTAAAAATTTTGGCCCAA
>JABXWE010018683.1:0-20931 GCA_014611495.1 Limonius californicus
ACCCTTAACAGTATCTACATAGAGATGGAATGCAGCTGAAAGGCATCTGGTTCTATTAATTTTCCTACTATAAAAAGTGGTACCTAGATAAAGGAGTGGCACATTAGAACGAACATTTGTTTAAGCCAATTCTGAAAATAGTATCTAGATACATATAGGTAGCATATAGATGTAGGTACGCGTCTAACATTTTTCTGGCCACCACAAGAGCACCCTATACAATATACATGTTTACCTAAAATTGTTAGCTTATACTCACAGAAGTTGATCTTAAGAAAGCAAAAATTTCAAACCCGATTTTCAAATCACAAAATAAGATTCAACGTGCCACGACACTTAGGTATAAAAAGCTGTTGCAGTAGACATAATTGACAGTTAGTACGACTAAGTACTAAAAAGTATATTTAGGTAAAATAGAGAGCTTTATCTATTGCACAAAACTGTTGTGGACTATTTTTGATTTTCTTAACACTAGGAAACACTACAGGAAGAGGGAATTGTTTAGTACTCTACAATCTCAAAGCTATGTAAATGATAAAGCAGTATTTAGTGAAAGAATATAGATACTTATATAACTGTAGGTCATTCTCCAGTATTTGTTTGACATCTAAATGGCTGAATTGTTAAAACTGCTTCATTGATTACAAAGTTATAGTTCTAAAAATTCTAAATATCTGTACTAAACTTTTCCCATCTCTTTTTTGCTGTCCTTGCGTAGTATCTAGATAGAGAGGGAATCCAGCTTTTAAAGGCATCTGGTTTAAACTTCTCTTAAGATATAATACTGTTGTACTGTGAAAAGTGGTATCTAAATAATTACAATTGCAATATACATGCGGTGGTTTAAGCTATTTCTGACCTAAATTTGTATCTAGATCTATAGCTATATCATTATAGCAAGTACATTTATCTAGTTCTACCGACCACCGCAATGCTAATTTTTGTAACAGCCTTAGCTATACATACATCTGTGCCCAAAAACCTTTAAATATGCAATCCGGGTATTGATCGTCAATGTGGTGACTTGGAAATGACAAAAGGTTCCAATTTTCAAGCCATAAAATAAGATTCAGAGGTGCAATTAAAGAAACTTAGGCATGAAAAGCTGTTGCAGTATTTCATCGACAGCTTGTACGACTAAGTAATGCTATTTCGGCAAAATTGCGGCTTTTAAAGTAACAACACGGCGTAGTAAGTGCTCATACTTTGTGGTCCAATCTCTCAAACAGGTTTTCAGCATTATGGGTGCCAAAAATTGCAAAAATGCGTTCGTCCGCTGCCGTTGCAATCTGTCTTCGCCCTGACTTTTAAAGTAAAGTTATTTTCTGAAAGACTCATTGTTAGGCTCAAGTAGGCCAGAAAATGCGCGAGGTATTCACTCGAAGTACGGGCTTGATCAAAAAAAGACGACCAAATTTATACCGGGAGCAGGAAGTACATCAGCGAATAACTCGGCTCTATTAAATTTTAATGGAGTTCATGTTTAGACGAAATATTTCAAAAGATACGTCAAATCATAATAAGAAAGTACGGCTATAATTCGCAATTTGTTGATAGTAAACTTCGAACGACCTGGAAAATAATATAAAAGGAGCCATTAGGCGAAGCAGTTTGCAATGATTTTATAGTTTGTTTGTAATTTTCCTATATTATAAACAGCGAAGATGCCAACTTTATAACTCTCGAAATAGTTAAATCCCCAAGCTATTACACTTTAATTTATTCCATCATCGGTTTAAAACCGTTTAACGTTTAGACGTTCTAAAAAAATCAATCTCGCACACCATACAAAGCTTTATTGTCAATATAACTTTTTAACACGCTTCACTTTGAAACGAGTTACAAAAAAGTGATACTTTACGTGTCCCTCGATTTAATCTTCAAACAGAATTCTTTATTAAATTTCTACTTTAGAACAACGTACAAACTTTGTAACTAAAACACATCCAGGGTCGAATGTAAATATTGAATAACGACCTCTAGTATTTAATTCAAAAGCTGCCAAAACTCATTAAATTTGTCGTATAAAGCATAAAGCAAAATTTAAACAAACTGTCAAGCTCGTTTCAGGTTCAAAAAACGCTGTCCTTTCTGTAAGCTTCCAGTTACACAAACCAGAATTTAGAAATGAAAAGTTCCATTAAAGGTGCGGGTTTCAATTTCAAATACACTCTGACCTTTTGCTCCATAAAATGTTAATAAATCCCGATCTCTCCTTCCCACGATAGAATTATACCAACCAACTAAATCCCCCGGCCCACAGGGAATTTTCCCACAATGTTACTCACTTAAATCCCATGTGATTTTCGTGCTGCTTATTTCAGCTACTGATAAGTGTCGGGAAAGGTCTTAATCGGAAGTAAACATTTTCTTGGTAGAATTTTCAACACATTTACATGCTACTCCACTAGACCAGTTTAGGTTTAGCAGGAAAAATATGAATTTATATCTGCTAGTTTACTAACCCGTAGATTTACATACATATATCTAGACCGCGGTGTGATTTAAATTTTAGACTGTATTTAATAGCGATTGCTGGCATGTTTTGCGTACACTAATAAGCTGTGACGTTTAACTGTTTTGATATTCAAATGAACTATTTAATTTTGCTAATTGTTGTTGAGAAAGGAATGACTATTCTTCGAAAAGTTTAAAATTGAAATGAAACTTTTAGAGCACAACTGGAAACGCTAGAAATTAGTTGTCAAAATAAAGACTACTTTTTGGCATCATTTGGGGTAACACGCAGCATAATCAGGTAAACAACATCTCGCTTCACTGACCCGTTTTTATTTGCCCAAATTGTTTTAGCCCTATATGTTTTTCGGTCCTGTGTGCCTAAACAAGACCTGCCTAGATTATGTGTACTTTGGGACAAACAAGGATTTGTCCTTGGTATATCTTGTTTGCCAAACCTTAATCAGTATATACATGATTTTTCGACCAATGGTAAATTCAATTTCATCTAGCAGGAACCACTTTGATCTAAATATTTACACTATAGAGTGGTTTAACGTAAACTTCATTAAAAAGATACTATTTAAATCGGAAAATATCAGCTATTTTCCCCGAAAAACTTGAAATTACATAAATCAAATCGTTTTCAAACACCAAAACGACTACGTTGGTATGAAAGCATAATTTGATGTGTGTAAGAAGTTTTCACGATTAATAATCCCAACGTTACATTCCTTGCGTTTCTGAGAAAAGTTATAGCAGGCAAGGAAGATTTACTTCCGCAATAAAATCTAATGGTGGATTTTTGGGCCATGTAAGTAGCTTGAAAAATTTTAATTTCGGCGTACAATTAAAAATGCTACATACATTAGATCATGTTCAGTGGCGTAACCTGTAAAGAACAATGGAGTAATTTCCGAAAAAATTTATGGTTCCTCTAATGTGAACGAACCGAATGCCATTTTTATGGCATCCCGTGAGAAACAAGCCCTGGACGTTTTCAAGTGGAAAACTGCACGTAGGAAGGCTGTCGGCGTCGGGGCATATTTTTTAAACAAATAAAGCAAATTTCGCGGAACTCCAAATCCAATAGCAAGAGACGATAAAATATTGCGTGCTTTAGATCCGCATTTTACAAATCCCTCATAAATAACAACCTTTAGAAAAGATCCTTTGTCCAATCTTGTATGTAGGCAGCAGGAAACACATCCAAAGCGTCTCCGAATCTCAAGGGATTCACGAAGCGGGACTTTGTGAAGTCATAATTCTAAACAAACGAAGACAAGATGTTTATTACCGTTTATTGCGGCAATTTCTGTCATCACTCGAAGTCTAATTGCCGCCGTTCGCGAAATACATCCTAATTAACGACAGAATTTCTTAAAATATAATCCCTTGTTACGCGCCGTAAATTGGAATAGGTGCGCATTTCGCACCCACCCGGGGCAATTTTTTATCCGGGAATCCGCGAATAACGCCCTGCCTAGCAACAAATACAACGCTAGTGGCAATAAATAAAGGGGTTTTCGACGAACTATGCAATTAATTAGGCGAAATGTTGAATTATGGCCCGAAATATTTATTTCGTCGCCATTATAAATCTGTTTTCGAGCAACCACGTGAAAATAACGGTCCAGGGAAATAAAATTCAGTTTTTTGACAACCGTGAACAGATGTTATAATTATTAAACGTGCTATTTCTGGTATGACATACAATGGTATTTAGAAGACCCGCGCCTCTTTAATAACTGAGAAAAATTGAAGTATAAGCGCATTTGGTTCAAATAGTTTTCAATCTAACACAGTCAATATCAAATTAGTACTTAATGAATATAAATAAAGAAATACAGTTAAAAAAATATGCAATGTAAGTGAGCACCAAAACACCTAACGGTATCGTAACCTTTTTTAATATTTTAGTCTGCCTAGCAATTCTTCTCTGGGGTAGAAGTATTTACACACACCCGTGGATGGCGATCCACGTTAAGCTGTAGGTCCTCTATATTTGTGCTATCGCTACATCTCGTAAGAAATAAAGCCCTTAAAGAAAAAGAATATTTGATTGACGTTCCTCGTCTTCGGCCAGTTCGCATGATTTTGATATGGTATGTACTAGTCCTCCTAGTTCTTTCGAAATTCAGGCATGACTCCAAAATTCGATTTACTGTGGTTTTTTATATTCTTTTAGATTTAAACCTTAATATCCTTTGAAGAGTTAGCATCAAACGACCCTGACATAGAGAAGTCGCAGTCAGCAAGGAGAAAACAAGAGAAAGGGGAAGCAAAAAACCAAAAGAAAAAAGACGTCAAGAAGATTAGGTTAGACAATACCAATCCATCGACAACACCGGTAAAGAAAACAAATGCAACAGAAGAATCTAATAAACCAAAGAGGGAGCAAAAAAGTTCTGGAGCCATAAAATGATCGCCTCAATAGTTGAACAAAACGTGGCCATCGACATAACATAGGAAGGAAACCAAGCGATGACTCACGCAATGACCATGAAAAACGTAAGAAATATAAGCATTTTCGTAAGGCACTCCGCAGAAGAATAGTCACTGGGGGATGTAGGAGACTATATGGACCCCCAAGAAAATGATACTCAGAAACAAGCGGTAAAAAACAAAGGAAATAAAGATATACATCAGAAAAAGAAGAAGATGGCTAGAAGATGGAGAAGCCTTTGCCCTTGTGAGGGCTGCATGGGCTATCAAATGTCAAGTATACTTTGCCACAAGTTCTCTATTGTATTAAGTCTAATAATTACCCTAGCCATTCTCACAATTTTATTGGTCATCAACCAAGATGTAACTAGTTTAGCCCTGTCACAATGAGCGCTATCGTCCTCGAAACTGCGTAGCATATCTTATTCTACAGTACTTCCAGGTATTTTCCGGCATTAATCATTCCAGAGTATAAACTTAGACTTCGAGCCCTTTCACAAGAGCCACTTTTCGGGGCGCTACTGTGGTACTACTTTTGGAGAGTAATGCATTTAAATGATAGTTTCCACACTATAGACGCACCACCAATGCTAAGACTCTAAGACTTGGACTTAGAGGATGTAGAGGACGGAAGAGGTCACTGTTTTCTAAGAACATGTAGTCTGAAGACAGTGACCTCTTCTGTCCTCTACATCCTCTAAGTCTAACACTAAGCACTCTTCCCTTCACAATGCAAGTGCACAAATATATACCGGTAGCTTCAAACCTTAATTAAAATTATTAGAAGGAATTAAAACGTTCATTTCTCAGATTTGATCTTGTTAACACATCATCGTCTCGAACTTTTATCGCTGATTAAGGAGTTTGACAGCCATTTTTCCAACTACCTTCTAATATCTCAATCAACCAAAGATTACATGATTACAATTCAGTATGGCGGCGATTTCGAGTCTGGGAGCATCTGCTTTATAGTGAAAAATAATCCCAAGTCAACTTTTGGTGCGATAGTTTCATTTAATTTTTTTTGTATGTCTTTTTGCAGCTTTGATATGAAATTCAGAGAGCGAATGAATATCTTACCAGGATTGCAGTGTTTATATATGCGGGAACACCATTTGAATTAGTTTTAAATCTACATTCTTTCTTCGTTAGCCCGCAACATCCCATTGTTGGGCAAGGACCTCCCCCATAAGGGGGGTTGTTGATCTACTCTCCCATAGTAATCAATCCTCGTGGGAGAGAGGTGTCGCGTTAACGCAACCTTCGGGTCACCCATCCAAGTACTGACCGGAGCCAACGCTGCTTTAACTCTCCTGATCATACTCACTAATCTCTTCATCATTGCCCAGGTGCATAAATAGATAAACAATTATGGGTACCCGTTGAACCACATTTCATTCAATTTTTTCTGTGGAATTTTAAGAAGATAATTCGTGATGACATACAGTAATTACGACCAAATAGTTTTGACATAACAAGCGATTTATGCGACAAATCTGTGTTAAATTTCAAAAACCATGATGGAGCAAGTGAACACAGAACTGTTTAACCGCTATAGTTGTATTAATATAGTAAATAATAAACGAAGCATATCATTTGCTGGGTCTAAAGTGAGAGGATTATTCCATAAGAAGGAAGTCTCGACGGGGAACTTGATAAAAGAAGTGTAGAAGTAGCACCAGATTGCCCCAATCTAAGTACTTTCTGATATTAGATATTAGTCCCTCGGTTGGGGGTGAATTCGACCCTATAAATGGAGAGCGTTCGGCGCAAATGGTGTCTACTTTACTAGACCAAAGTGTCTACAATAGCATGTTGTGCGACTGCAGTTTATATGTGACTAAGCTGCAACCCAGGCGCTAGCACGCAAGGATATGGGATATCCTGGCAATAAATTATCCTGCCTAGCTTAGAATACGATAATACAGGGGACTTGATATTCATTCTAGACTTCATTTGTGCCATTGACACACGCGTTTGTCATGACCGAACCAGACTGCACGCAATAAAAGATGCACGCCGGATTTTCAGAGATTAAATTTCGTTCCCTAGATGAATCTAGACAATAACCGAGGGCTTACGGCATCGGAAAATAGGAAATGCATTTATTTAATTATACAGTTGGCTAGGCATTGCTTCTGGTAATGTCTCCGGACTGGATGAGGGTTGTTGATCTTAGCAGTAATTCATTTGGAAATGTTGTTTCCAAAAACACCGCCTAGAGTCGAGCGAAAGCAAGTAAAGAAGTCTTCCTTACGTACAATCTCCAATTTGTACAGCAACTCCCCCATAAATCTAAACATGAAATATGAAGTTGCGCGTTCAGCCAAGTCGCTGAAAACCTTATTTATTCAAAATATCACGGAACAACAAGATTGGCTCTCCAAACAAGCAGCAGTAAAATTGAGTTACAACTGAAAAATACAACCGTGCGCCATTATTCCGAGATATATCGTATAAAAATTATGTATACCTACTGTCATAAATCTCCGGTAACGAATTTTATTACATCTGTCCTTGGCAATACTTGAAACAATGGAACAACCAAAAAGGCTATTTGCGCATATCCGTGATGGCTTTTGACCCTTTATAATATATTTGACAAATCTCTTATCGATATTGCCTAATAAATTTCCTTAACATTCCTGAGAACTGTTACAGGGGAGCTTTCGTACAAAAAAGGAGTAACATTTTCCGTCCTACACCGAAAGGCTTAAAAAATATTAAACAGATTATACGAGCCGGATTTTATTAGTATTCCTGCTGCAGTTCATAACCTACACTACACTCCTTACCAACCGCAGTTATGGTTTATTCAAACTACATCCACTTAATACTCAGAAAGCTCGGATAACTACAAGAATCATAATTTTTAAGCTGCATTAAGTTATGGGAACGGTGCATAGCGATACGTGAGCAGAAAATCAATTCAACCGTTAAATTTTTCCTATTCTTATATTAATATGGTTTTGATTGCTAACCGGCATATATACATTTTTTTGTACAGTTCATTATAGAAAATTTCCAACAAGCTGCTCGTTTTTATTCGATTAAAGACGAACACGAATTTAATTTTCAGAGCTGATATAACAATGAAAGGTAAGGTTTTTTCCTGGCACAAACAAGTCCGTGTTTTTAAAATTACAAGCCTTTTTACTGTGTTCTTTGGGAAACATCAACAATAATTCTTTGTGAAATATTAAAATACATGTTGTAAAGGCTTCCGGAAAAATATTTGCCATAAAAGTATTTATTTACATTCTGTAACGTAGATTTACAAGAGATAAAAACATAGCGCAAATGATTTACTAGATGAAAACCATATTAATTGCATGTCCCAATATCGCAGTTATGATTAAAAGTCAAAAAATAACAACAGCTAAGTATTAGCTATTTCAAATAAGAGTATTTATGGCAACAAATAAGCAAAAAATATAATTTTCTATATTTTAAGTCATGTAATAAAAATATTTTTCCTATTTGTCATTGCTCTTGACAACGAATTCATGGTGAAACATAATTGCTGTTAAATTTTAAGTAAATTATCTGAAATCCCGTAACTGATACCACTTTGCCACACCAATAACTGAAGACACCGAAAAAAAAAAACAGGCTTTCCATTTATGAAACGCTGTTTGGACTTTTTAAGAACTTAAATATTTTTATTAATTATTTTTGTAAACAAATAGCAATATATATTTTTTAATTTTTTGAGAGGTTCTTCTTTTTTTTTGAAGAAAAAATGTTTTCGTTGCGTTTGTAAATATTTTTCTGACCCACATTACAAATGTTTTTGTTAAATATCAGAATTTTCCAGAGAATTATTTTATCCAAGGGGGAAAAGTAATTTAGATGATTGAAGCTCTCCTATTCGTTTACAACTGATTCCAACTTAAGCCAAGGGTGCAATGGAAATGTTAACTAACACACGATACCATGTTAAAATACCCCAAAAGGTATGAGACTTAATTTTCTGGAAATGCTTGAGATTCACAAATCTACCCGAACTCATAAGAACTGTGTTTTGAATGATGTTTTTCCAGGCAATAATAATTTTATCTTTCTTAACCTTACTTAATTTATTTGGATCTAGCTTGTTTCTTTACAGTTTTCTACTTATTTTGTAGTTCTTAGTTTATACTCTAGATGGCGTCTTTTTCTTTTGTGGATTGGTTTTGATTTTATCACTTTCAAATGTTATCTGTACTCCATTTTGGAATAATGTAGTTAAAAATTTTATAGTTGCTTCGTATTTTGATTTTTGCCATGTTTAATTGGCTGTTTAATTGTAAATTCAAGTTGTTTTAATGCTGTGACTTGTTTCTTCTAAGATTGGTTTTTTCACTTATTTGACCTTGTTAATTTTAAATTATAAATTTGTTATCTCACATAAGATGTTTTAGGTAAGTTTTGTACAAAAAAGTTTTTGATCTATTTTTAGACTAACTTCTGTCTTGTTGTGTTTTAGTTTATATCTGAGGATGGTAATGAGTTACCGAAAACGTTAATATAATTTTTTGGTTGATTAAATCGTGGGTTAGACAAGGTTCTTTGCGTTTTATTTATCAATTTTCGCCCACTTGGAGTTCTAACATGGATCAAAATGATTTAGTTAAAATACCCCAGTAACAACGAACACTATTAAATCAGCAATATTAAAGTTGAAGTGAGTTGCAAAATTGAATTGACATAACTATGGGCTAAGATTTTTTGGTTATATGAAGACCAATACCCATATACGTTGATCAATCATTGTCAAATTTTGAAGGACACTAAAGGATTTTAGTACGAGATTAGTAGCTTGGATCATAGAGGTGTACTTCGCCTTGAGAAACTAACAATACCCCATCGCAATTAGCTTATTCGCTTTAGAATTAATTCCTACCTACCCAATTCAGGCGTTTTTAGTGGTTTAACTGGAGTGTTTAAAGTAATAGTGGGTTATCTAACATTTCCTTTATAGCTTTAACCTATATTTGAAACAGAGTCAAAAACTGTTAGGTCAAAATAAGTGAGAAAATTGTTACAGCGGAATTGTGAAAATTTTTCAAAAAATGCAAATACATAATTACTTTCCAAAGAAACAATTTGAATTACATGAAATTCGACAGAAATTTTAACCACTATAAGAAAATTCAATTATAATACATTGGGCATTCTTTTTTACAGTATTTATCAACTTCTCTTTCTTTGACTTTTCGCGATCTCTATTAATTCTTATATTGTTTTAGCTTCTAGAGAGTTGTTGTTCTCTGCAGCTTGCATTAGTCCGTTTTCTTCCGCAAGTAATTTGTCCTCAGTTTTCTTAGCCTCTTGCTAATCATTTTCTAGTATTTGTGCTCGATATTATCTTTGTTTTGGATACTCCAATTGCATAGTCTTTATCCTGCATAATTGTAATTACATAATACCAAAACTTTTGTTATGGGTACAATATGAAGTGGCAATATTTTTTAAATCGATAATAATTATGTGATGCCTTGATTAAATATGAGTGTTTTGTAAGTAAGAGAACAACGAAAACCGAGTGCCTCAAAAAATATATTCTATATTTTACTACCTGGCATGCCCTTGACATAAATTGTTCCTACAGCATTTGGCAAATTTAACTCCGCCAATCCTTTAAATCCTACAAGTTTATAATGCCCAACTATAAACCAAAAACAAACAATATAGAAAGGTTTTCTTAAAATTCGCTACCTGCGGTGTCCATGACACCGAATCGTTGTAAAATTTTAGCAAATTTCGTGTTCTCGTACCCTTTCTATAACCGTACATTATGGCACCAATAAAACAAGCAAGGCACCTGCAGATTTACAGTTTAAAATTTTACCGCCAAACACTATCATCTAAAACTGGCGAATTTGGGGTCCAGTAACGTTACTTTATGATGCTCATAAAATTAACAATGCTAGGAACAGCACAAAATTCACGTTTATGTAGCCGAAACCCTTCCGCAGAGGATCAGCAATATATTTTTGTTAATACTTTTAAGAAAACTAGTTTATGGTACTAATAAAATATAAAATTGTGGAAAATATACAAAATTGCCCCCTTTTTCTTGTACTGTTATTAACCAGGGCGATGCCCGGAACCCTTCAGTAAAATCTTTGCCAATCCTCAGAGAACTACTTTATGACATCAGCAAAATCCAAAATTGTTGGAAACACAAAAAGCTACTCCTAGTTTCGCTTTTATTGAACAAAGCTACGACCGGAACCCTGCATGGCTAATAAAATGAAATGATGTGAAAATTAATTCATTTTTCGCTTGCTTTTATTGCACAGAGATAAATCTAGAACTCTGCCGTAGAATTTGCCAATAACATTCAAAATTGTTGTAAATAGAATAAAATCAAACCGATATTTTTTAATGTTATGGAAAAGAGTTGTGACCAGAAACTTGGGGTAAAATATTTGTCAATAAAATTCAAAACCATTGAAAACAGACAAAATTAACTCGGGTTTCCTTTACTGATGTGAAATAGAACTAAGACCGGAAACCTGGCACATAATATTTACCAATAAATTAACCCGTTTTTCATTTACTGCTATGAACAGAGCTAAGACCGGAAACCTGAGACATAAGATTTGACAATAAAATCAAAAATTGTTGAAAGTGAAAAAATTAACCCGTTTTTTACTTACTGAAACAGAACTAAGACCGGAAAGCTGAGACATAATATTAGACACTAACATCCAAAAGTTTTGAAAAATAGAAAAAATTAACACGTTTTTGTTTTACTGTTATGAAACAGAAATAAGACCGGAAATCTGAGACATAATATTATAATATTTGACAATAAATCCAAAATTGTCGAAAATAGAAAAAAGTAACCCGTTTCTCTTTTACTGTTATGGAAATCTGGGACATAATATTTGACAATAAATCCAAAACTATCGATAACAGAAAACAGTAACCCGTTTCTCTTTTACTGTTATGGAAACCTGGGACATAATATTTGGCAATAAATCCAAAATTGTCGAAAATAGACAAAATTAACCTGTTTTTCTTTTACTATTATGGAACCCTGGGACATAATATTTGACAAATCCAAAATTGTCGAAAATAGAAAAAAGTAACCCGTTTTTCTTGTTATGGAAACCTGGGACATAATATTTGACAATAAATCCAAAATTGTCAAAAATAGACAAAATTAACCTGTTTTTCTTTTACTACTATGGAAACCTGGGACATAATATTTGACAATAAATGCAAAATTGTCGAAAATAGACAAAATTAACCTGTTTCTCTTTTACTGTTATGGAAACCTGGGACATAATATTTGACAATAAATCCAAAATTGTCGAAAATAGAAAAAAGTAGACCGTTTTTATTTTATTGTTATGAAAACCTGGGACATAAAATTTGACAATAAATCCAAAATTGTCGAAAATTGACAAAATAAACCCGTTTTTCATTTACTGTTATGGAACAGAGCTACGGCCGGAAACATTTTTTTACATTCACAATACCGTCCGCCCCCGAAATCGCTTTCGTATTACTTCAGGGGGTGCAGGCGTCCCTTACATACTAGCCATTCATGCAACATGCACCCTAAACTTAATTAAGTGAAATACGGTCGTCACCTCAGCTGGGGTTTGACCCCGCGGCCGATTGAGCCGCATTTCA
The DNA here is from genome assembly GCA_014611495.1 of Limonius californicus. NCBI lineage: Eukaryota > Metazoa > Arthropoda > Insecta > Coleoptera > Elateridae > Limonius > Limonius californicus. Next base: position 12,535 of record JABXWE010018683.1, read on the forward strand.
CTGTGACCTCGACTGACAGCGCTTGCTCGCACTGACCCATCGAGGTCCCTTACGACCCGAAACCTAGGACATAATATTTGACAATCAACTCCAAAATTGTTGAAAAATTAACCCGTTTTTCTTTCACTATTATGAAACAGCGCTAAGACGGGAAACCTGAGACGTAATAGGAGAGAATAAAAACCAAAATTTTTGAAAATAGAAGAATTAATCCGTTTTTCCTTTACTGTTATGAAACATGGCTGCAACCGGAAACCCAGGAGAAAATATTTGCAAAGAAAATCCAAATTTGTAGAGAATAGAAAAAATCCACACATTTTCTTTTACTGTTATCCAAAACAGAGTTGTAGCCGGAACGGTGGGACAAAATATTTGCCAATACACTCCGAAAGTTCTTGAAAGTAGCCCAAATTATTCCGTTTTATTGAACACAAGCTCTGACCGGAACCCTTCTGCAAAATTTTTGCCAATCCTTCAAGTAAATTACTTTATGGTGCCAGTAAACCCAATAGAATGATCACAATATGGACCTATAAATGGCCAACTGACTGCTTTCCGAGCTATATGGGGGTTGTTTACCAGATTCTGTCTAAAATGTATTCCCCTTGCGACCCCTCCGGTGGCTCCAGGAGTGTCTCAACAATTAATTTTACTTTTTCAAAGCAATAAAAGTGACAAGACTGAGCCAGCACTAGACCTACGCTCGGTCGGGGGGTCCTACAGTCTCGCCTGGGCCGACACCCTCCAAGGGAAAAAACGAGTTATTTGTATATTTACAGCCGACGTCTCCACAATAAGCTAGCGTCTATTTCAAAAAGCAAATTTGTCACACGCCGAAATGATGAATGATCCGCGTAACTACTTCTTTAAGTTGGACGTCTCTCGTTACTCCGCTGACTTCTAACGTCGGTAGTATAAATTAGAAATTCCGAAGCAGTTATTACGATTTGACGGTTTTACAAATTTCGACTCCTCGCGCTTTATTACTTTGGGAAAAGCCTGAATTCAATTTCGGTGCAGTGGCTAAGTAATAAATAATGTTGCTCAGTGTCTTGAACTCACTTGGGGAACCCGAGCGCAATAAAAAGGTTATAAAAAGTTTCAACTTCGTAAATATTGGGAAAGCGTAGTAAAATTATTATGAATTCTGTTATTTGTGTGATTTTTATTGTATCTATTAAGTGTTCGTGGTGGCTAGACTGTAAATCAAATTTCTAATGTTGCTCAGTGTTGGGAAACGAATCAGGGCTGCGATATAAAAATTTTCTCGCTCCTGGGTTTAAAAGCACTCCAATGTATCAGCTTGTTCATCAGATAAGCTGCTTCTTATATCTTGAGGTATTTTATCGGTTTAGATAACGGAGGCAGGAATTTCTGCGATTACGAATAAATGGCACTTCGCATCTAACATCGTGTCTTTAGAAAATCGCGATAGTAAGGACGAAAACACGACTTCCATGCATTATTTACCTCGACTCTTCTGTATGAAAAGTGTCCGCCGATTTACGTGCCACTCTCATTACTCTAAATTGCACTTTGCACGTTTTGGTGAAAAGAAGTTCAAAAAGTTCCTCCGAAAAGATCAGGACAATACGTCGCTGTCCTGCGAGAAACAAGCTTAACGGTTTAATTTAAATCGCCTTAACAATGGTAAATTCTTGCCAAAAATGCCTCTCGAATCAAGTACATAGAAGGAAGCAGTTGTTCTTCCTTACTTAAGAGTTTTCCTGCTTGCAGCAACAAATTCCGAAGCGGTTTTTTACTTAGTCCTACGTTGATTGAAAGCACTTCTATAAACTTGCAACCGCGATTTTTAAATTCAGCACATAAGGGTGCCATAAAACATTCACCCATAAATTAAAGCCAACTACAACGTTTTAATTGCATTGTTAATACAACAATTATTATTCCCGTAGACTCATAAATGTATACTTTACGTGGAATTTTAATGAATCCTATTTTATCTTTTGATACAGTGTTGGTAACGTTCTTGCGCGTTTCTGCAAATTCAAGACACGAATATGATATTCCTAAAATAATGGATAGAAAAGAATGTAAAAAAGGAAACCTGATCAATTGAATATAAAAGTATGAAGCACTTGAAAGCAAAAAGTTATGCAATAGCAAAGTTGAAACTCACCGCGCGGTAAAACCGAAATGGTCAAGATCTGCTTGACCTGTTCTTTTGTTTGATCGCTATTCTCACTTGAAAAACCTAGACAATCTTGAACATAAAAAAGTAATTATTATTCAATGTGCAATTTTGTTATACTCCACTGCAATAGAATAGAAACTTCGAATCCTTTTAAAATAACCTTGTTTTTTTCACGCCATATAATTGTTGTGTAGGTCTATAAGGAATACAGATAACCATCTGCACTTTCAACTTTTTGTACTTTTCTTAAATAGTCGTAAGGTCTTCGCTGAACCATGTTTTTTTTTTAATCTACTATGAGCTTGCACTATCTCACAACATTTTTTATTGAATTCCAATTCACAATCGCACGATTATCGGCATGCACACTGCAGTTTTATATTATATGCTGTTCCAAAGTAATCTATAATTGTTTCTCTAACATTCACACCATCTTCAGAAAACCAGAGAAAACAGGAAAAAATGTATTAGAAACATTTTACTGCTCTACTTTTCAGGTTCGATGAATTCCATTGCTTATCACAAAAATTAACTGTTTTAAATTATAATTTTATTGCACAATAACCCATAATTTTGCTGGGGACACACATAATGTAACTACACGGTTCAGATGCTCTTTTACCGTTCTCTGAAGAAACTTTACTATGTTCCACGAAAAGAACTATAGCTTTACATATTACAAAGTTTTTAGCGGTGAACTGCTACTGGCTCTTTTTTGATTACAGATAAACTTGGATAAAGCTACTCTGCTAACCTGATCATTCCGGAGAATCTTCTAACAAAATTCATTTAAACTATAGTAAAGGGAAGGTAAGTGGAAAATTGCTTTTAAATCCTTTGGGGTTTTACAACTAAATCCTTCTCGCATCAACTAATGTAAATATGTAAATAGTCGTACTTTGTAATTTCCATTGAATGGAAAAAAGTATACCGACTGCTACATAAGAATCCTAACGTGATAAACTCCCAAAACAATTTAGATATTTTAAAACATTGTAGTCCTAATTACATGGTCATATTTATTAGTGTTCTAGAAGAATCAGTGGGACACGCCGTACGCTTCTTAAATAAATGTATAGAGGAAACTGTACAAGTGGCCAGCTGGTCAAAGTTAATGTTTTCTGATAAAATTCCACTATCTGCATGCACTTTTTTTTGTATACAGTGACCACTTTTAACAACTTCACATTTTAAGTAAATATCCATTTCCGAAGAACTGTTACCAACACTTTATTGTCATTTGTATTTAAGGTCCTCATTAGGTCGCTTCTGAAAATTTTTTTAATAGTTGGGGATACCTTTACTGTTAATTTTCTAAGAAATTTTTCAACAGAAACATTTCGTACTACTCCCCTTGGTGGTCACTTCCTACATGTGAATGACTTAATATACTATTCATTGCTTTTCAATGTAATTCGAAATGAAATTTCACAATTATTATTAAAATTGGCCCGCAACATCCCATTGTTGGTTACTGTTAATTATTTTAGAAAATTAGTATAATTTTATACGCAAAGTCAGTGAAGATGTAAATTATATAGATACTACAAACAACTAACTTAATATTCGTAACTGTGAACTAATCATGTAAATGTGTGCCATGCTGGAACAGAAACATCAGCTTACGTGTTTTCCCCAACGAGATTGTTTTGGCTTAGGCAAATAAACACAGTATTTATTTGCCTATGGTTTTGGTCATAAAAATAGCTGCGGATTGCGTTCCAATAGTACAATTATATAGTACAAACTTTCTTTTTTAAATTTACGTCGTATATAAATATAATTTGTGTGTCTACTGCAAAAAGTAACTAAGTGTATTTTTGTTCAATCTCGGAATAGACAGATATATAATATGTAGTACTCGACTCATCTACTCTTCTCAAATGGTATCTGACAATGTCTGTAGAGGTACGTTTTCTCGCAATTTTGCTTTTCTTACTTGGTTATTTTTTTAAGTCAGGGCACAATATAGATAGACAAACACATGATCTTGTACAGCTACCATAGAAAACTATTGAAAAATTTTGTAGAACTTAAGGAGACTGGTCTACTGCACCTACGGGTGCCAATTCCAAAAATTGAGAAGCTACAACATTTTTCTTTACATTCATGCTGTCCTTTTACAAAACAACATCCAGTATACAGAGAATTATTACAGAGGTTTGGTCATTTACATGTTGCAGATGACCATAATTATCAAAACAATATTAAAAGAACGTTACGTGTACTCAAAATGATCCCTCCTCATGACTACTAAGATAGTTCACATACAATTAATTGGTCCTTGGAAATTGGACTTCTCCATAAAGTTTCCTAGGGTTCACATTTAATATAATAATAATTTGCCTAAATTCAAATGTATCACCCAGACATCCATAGCATCTACGTTCTTCACAAAAATATATTTTTCTTCGAGACCGTTTAATTATAAGACATATAAATGGAAGGAAGTCGGGGATATTCTAATCAAAGACATGAATAATTTTTGGTAATAATGTTCCAATTTTCATTGGTCTTATTTTGAACGGTTAGAAGACTAAGATTATTGGAAGGATGGGTCACAAAAAATAGTTTCCTGTGCTGTACATATTTGCAGAAAAATATTATTGTCCTGTAAACCACCTTAACAAGTTGAAGGACTCTAAATGGTGCGTCGTTTCCTTGAAGATTACAAAACAAATCTTGTTAAAATTGCATTAAAGGCCGTGTTGTCTGGCATTTTTGTTTGAGCTTGAAATTCGCCATTATCCTGATTGTTGCTTTATGAGCTCGATACAGTAATTGTACGTCGGGATCAAGATATCATTGACTCGCGAACAATACAGTCGTTGTGTCATATCCAGTTACCCCTAAAGGTCACCTGTTTGCGAGCGGAGATCACCAATCTGTAGTTCCCACAAAGTAACAAAGGCCGACTTCGGAAATATGGATTTATTGTACATATCTCTTGTGGGTGGCAAACGTCATGCCCTCGGACGCGAGGGCTCACGATCGCGGGGCGCTCAATTCGTGAGATATCGGCATTAGGCAACGACCCGCGCACGATCACGGTCACTGTAATTTGTTGAACCCGATACCTTGACTCGATTTAACCAGGTAGTAATGAAAAAATAATTTAGTTCAGGTTCGATATTACTTGCATGCAGTCTTGGCCGTACGTACATCAGTTCTGGTTCGAGAGCAATCTCGTTCCGGAACTATCACGTTCAGTTGATTGAAATTTGTGGAAACGAATTGATTTCCAAACTTTTCATCCCGAGGACGCCTTAACTCCGTTCGCCTGCCTGCATGAGACATCCAGCAGAATGGATTTCCTCCGGAGCGGTGTTATTAATTCCGGGCCGCATGACAGTCATCCCTGACGTGCACCTCCTCGTCTTGTAGTAACGATACTGTGCTAAATTGGCGGGCGCTCTTTTGATTCGATCTGGATGATGAGCATAATGCACAGACGTCGTGCCCGATCCCAAGATGCCCTTATCTCGATTTTGTGCGGACACGACGACGGATCCCCGGGCCCTGCTCGCCCCAGTAAAAACGAGGGGCGTAAAATCGAGCATAGGTAATGGAGATGCCTCAATTTAGTCGCGGGCAATAATAGTGAGAGGAGAAGGAACCCCTAAACAAGATCTCTGATGACGATCCCAGGAACGAGAAACATCAGCGTAAAAATGCATGAGATACGCCCACGCAATGCACATCAATAAACGGGCGACCTTACATAAAGCAGTCTTGCGTTGTCTATTCCCGTTTAATATGCTCAGCTTGGACGTAAAAAAGCCCTCTCAATAGAAGGCGTTAAATTATAATAGAACGTATTTGAGCCGAAATTTTCACAAGAATAATTTGCCCCGCTGTAGTTGTAAATACACAGGCCAAACCAGGCGAAACATCGACGATTTTTAAATGTTTGATTTTTATAAAATCATATTTTCTTAATAATTTTTCGTATAATATTAGATACATATAATAGAAACACCGGGATGCAAACTTATAAAGACATAGGAATAATCAGTGGTATGCTGAAAATATCGTATATGCTAATACTTCAAGTAGATACTTCCTGCATGATGGTGTACACACACACATCCTTTAACTGTGAAGTAGGTACTACTATATAAATACATACACACATATGTATATACATATTATACATACATACATATCTAAATAGAAAAGTACTTATTCCACCATCAAAGTCCAATCTACGTATCTTGTAACTATTTCATAGTACACGACTTTCAACACGATCTAAAGATTTATTGCAGTTTAACACGTTAGAGCAACTTAAAATAAATTCGTATATCAAATGGCTTCATTAATTGAGCTGAAACTAAAAAAAGCGTACAACGAAAACTTTCTTTTTAATGAAATTATTCAGGAAATTTAACTTTGATTGCACTTGAAAGTAATAAACGTTTTAGCAATTATTATTTAAAGTTGAAAAGCTTTGATCGAGAAAATGTGGAACAAAACTGATAATTATTTTATGGTGGAAACGGAAAAACACGGATACTACGCTTTGATTAGCTACAGTAGCAAATGCTTCACCTATGAAATAAGGTACCTGAGCCAAATAAGGCCCGCTCGAAAATAGGGCCCACCAATGATATTTGCGTAGTTCAAGAATTTCACAAACATATAGTACCATAAACCTCCACGCAGGATTAAACTGGAGCAATAAGTGCAAGATAGGCAGCATTGGAGATTCATCAGTGAGGTCTTTGTCTAGCAATGGACGAATAAGGGTTGAAAAGAAGACTTGAAGAAGTAAATTGACGATATACATACAGTCGAACCTCCATAGTAATATTGGAAAGTACCATAAAAAACATGAAAATTCAACACATATATTCGTTAATCGCTAACATTTTAAGCCATTTTTTGATTATACATAAAACTAAATAAAATTTATTAAACTATAAATGAATAATTTTACGAATTTACATTAAAAATGTTACTTCATACGAATGTATAGTCCATTCAGACTTGATCGCCCAGATCCTTTAAAAAAGGATTTTAAAGTTTACAAGTGTTTACATAGATTAGTCGCTACACACAATGGAACCGATTGCGGTTACGTCCTAAAAATTCTTAAATCCTAAATATACAGGGTTTAACAATTAGTATTACAGGTAGAAGCTCATAAAATTACTTGGAACTGAAAATCCACAGTTTGTTTGCAGGGACGGCTTGTTATCAGGCATTTAAAAATATTTTGCATTTGTGTTTGAATCTCGGTACGGAATTTCCACTGGGTATACCCTACGAATTTTACCTGAATACTGGTATTTTCTTCTAATATCCAACAATAACGGTTGCCATTGTGTGTAGTGGCTAATCCAGGTAAACACTTGTAAACTGTTAATTCTTTTGTTAAAGGATCTGGGCGATCAAGTCTGAATGGACTATACCACAACTCCTTTGTGCCATGTTGCCACATCTTTTCTACTTTAATTGGCTTATAACATTAAAATGGAACCTAAAATTAAATTTTAATGTTGTTTTTCTTATATACTTTTACCTGCCCTATAACGCCCTGCAGAGTTTATGCGCCATTTTTGAAACACCCGGGCACTGCACGGGCACGTTTTCATTCTCTGTAAACTGGTGTTGACAGATTTTAGATACGCTGTTTCGTCTCTTGCAACCATCATCAACTTCATTTTTTTAAATACGGATCTTAATTTTTACTGACTGTACTGAAACTAACAATATATCACACTTTATCATTTTTCACATTATGTGATGAAATTTCTACCAATAAAAAGATTTTCTACCATTCGAAAAGAAATAAAATTATACCGTGAGGTTGAAAATCTCAAATTTATCTTAAGGCAAATTTTTGTAACGTTAGGTTATACAATTTCAGCCATTCAAAAGGAAATAAAATCATACCGTGAGGTTGAAAATTACAAATTATTTGTAAGGTGGAATATTATTTGTAAAGGTAATTAATTGTTACCCCGACCGATAAAATTTCTACTCCTTAAATAGCTATAAAATTCTACCGTAAGGTAGAAAATTACAAATGATTTGTAAGGTGGAATATTATTTGTGAAGGTAATTAATTGTTACCCCGACCGATAAAATTTCTACTCCTTAAATAGCTATAAAATTCTACCCTAAGGTAGAAAATTACAAATTATTTGTAAGGTGGAATATTATTTGTAAAGGTAATTAATTGTTACCCCGACCGATAAAATTTCTACTTCTTAAATAGCTATAAAATTCTACCGTAA
>JABXWE010018684.1:0-28045 GCA_014611495.1 Limonius californicus
TAGTTGGGGGGGGGGGGGTTACTTTATAGACACAGTGTATAGCACGACAGTGGAAATGGTCTGATGTTTAAAGCGCCAAAATCTAACGCGATAAACCCGGTTTCGATTCCCAGCCGAGGCTACTTTTTTTTTAATATTTGACGATTAATCAGTAATTAAAATAATATGGTTTTTGTAGCATTAGGGGTATTATCAATTGCTTTTCTAATCTGGTTGCTATTTTCTTTGTTAGTACTAATTCTTGTCAGTAGGGTTTCACGAACCTTTGGCAAAAGGTAAGATACTATTAAGTTCACTAAATAAATAATATTAGGTGGTAACGAATTGGATAGTGCCGCTAACATTAAAAGAAGCCAAGAATATAATTTTAAAAAATACCGACCCCAGCCGGGTATCGAAACCGGTTTATCACGTGAGGTCTTGGGACTTTAACCATTAAACCATTTTGACACACGTTGTGTAATGTTATTTATACTTATATTAGTGGCACTTCGAAAATTATATGTGTTTTTGTTTTATTTTACATTTTACGTTAATACAATTTGAACTGAGGGACAAAATTCAAAGCATATTTAAATTGTTTTCGGAAAACCAATACCATGTTTTAGAAATGGAGCATTATAGAAAACTATGTTCCAAGTATGCACACCGCTGAAAGTTTTAATTTCTAAAAAATTAATTTTTATAAGCAGTTTCTAAATATTATTTAACCTCGTCGGAAGCAGATTCGCACTGTATAAGTCCTACAAATTAGTAAGACTTCTAGTATAAAAAAAATTGGGTGTCCTGTAAGGTATTTCATAATTACTATTTTTAGTTATAGCTTAAAATTTGGAAATGTATTGTGGGATGCCATTTTTTAGCACAATTTGTTAAATTTATTAATTGCAAACTAGGTAAACGTGTGGGCTACGTCCTATGTTTGCGTATATTGTTTTACAAAAAAATCTTTCGCGTTCCAGTCGATACTTTTTTTCCAATTGGAACACCTTATATATGTTTACTTTTTCCAATAGTCATATTATTTTCCATTATACATTTTAATTCAAAAGCTGTATTTTTGCATCTTTAGATTTTCTTCAGATATCCGTCTATATTATTATTTTAATTGAATGCCCGGTATATTCCATCTCGTGCATACTTTTGGTTGCTGTGGTTTGTGGATACCTCATATTTTTACATATTAGGCGATGAAAAGAAATACCCATAGAGGTGAGCGTGTGTGTGTGTAGGTATGTGACCACAATAGTTTTCTAAATAGGGTGCCAAAAATAGTATTTATACCAACCCTTTATTGTTTAGGTTACGAAAAATCTCTCTGAAAAAATAAAATGTCCATGAGGGTAGTTTTCACAGAACTTGCCGCAAGGTGGGAGTAAAACAGCTCCTATAGAATTTTTTAGCATACAGAGAGAACGAAATATGCAATTAAGAGATGAAATATCCGTAAGGTTGATTTTAAAATAATTTTCCTTTTTAGAACTCGGCAAATAATCTTTACTTTATAGAGAGGTGATAATACAGTTCAAATCATAAATACCAGGTAGTTTTAACATACTTATCGTCGAGGATGGTAGAAACGACAATAGTTATACGGATGGCTGCCAAGTAGTTAGAATATAAATTAGTACTTAAACTTAACGTTAAATTAACTTTTTTGAATATGGGATAAAAATCATTATTAAGGTCAACCTTTCTACAAGGAATGATTTCTACATAATTCTAGGGTCCTACATATTTACTAATATTTGTTACGGTGTAGCACTTTGAACTGCCATGTTCCCTAAAATGAAGAACATAGTCTAACAGTTTAACTACACAAATTGCGGGTCAGATAGCTTTTAAGACGCTTCATATTTATTACATATGGAACCGATGATGGATTAGTGGCGACTTAGATCATTGGCAATGCTTTTCCTTTACGTCAAAGAACTTAAAACTTAACTGCTTATAGTTTTCTTCTTCTGATGGTAACATTACCTTTGTAAAAAAGAACAACTTCTCTTAAATATTTTATTTAAGAATCGTGAAGTTGTCAAAACCAACTCCATGATTCCCATCCCACCCCGCTTATCCCAGATCAGCACAATTCGTGCTATACACAGATCTAACAACACCTTGGGAAAGTGCAGTGCTCAGAATTCGAACCTGAGCGACTCCAAAGCCAAGCGCCGTGGCCACTACTCTACCACGGTCCCTTTAAATATCCTAAACCTAAAGAATCTAATTTTCTTAACGCCAAACTCACATATTAACTCCCAGATTTGTTTTTTTTTGGCTACAAAGTCATGCAGCCAAAAGGCAATAGTTTTATCATTGAATCCCATTTTAGACACGGATTTGTAGCATGCAATACTTAGTTTTCTGTCTGGCTAACTGGCAAATACAGCCACGAATACCCTAAAATACGCCTAAATAAAAAACTCAATATCTATATAAGGTATGAAGGATATAGCTATACCTATTGCCAGAAAATAATTAATTATTGATTAAATCAATTAAAACTACAATACATAATATGTACATTGGGTAGTAGTATATTGTAAAGACTTCCTATAAATTTAGAAGGGTCAACAAGTCTGTTCTGCATACCATTTTCGTCCACAATTGCAATTTTGTACACTATTGATTTGATATTTGGCTAAAGAACAATCTAGGGGATTCATATATGGCAATCGCGGAACCCATGCTTTTCCCGCTACGTCTCTTGAATGTACTCCCATGGCTTGTCCATCACGACATATCCAGCGATAAGGATAATTTGTATTCAAGTATGCTGGAGCACCATCGTGCAGAAACCACATAGTATTCCTCAGCTGTAATTGCATATCTTCCGACAACACAGGTAGCTCTTCCTCAGGAAAATGACGATAAGTATCATCAGTTAATCGTTCAGGTAAGAAATATGAAATATGGCTCAAAGAGATTTAAAAAATTACATGTTTTTTGGAAATATTCAACACCATGTTTTCGAAAATGAAGCATTTTGGAGAAATTTTTATTACTAATTTTAGTCTTAAAATTGGTAAATAAATCGTTGATTGACGTTTTCGACATTACTTAAGAAACACCCTGTATAACATGCTTATCATCAGAAATATTTACTATGAATTGTTATTGAAATTGCTGTATCGAAATATTTTCCTTGTTTGTATTTCTTTTGGTAATTGCCTTATCTAATACACGTAACTTGTCCTACCAACTTCAGACCCGTAAAACACAGACTAAAATTAAAGAATGCATAGTTCAATGAAGCAATTCTTTACTAAGTCACTGGAAGAAGATCGTAATCTTCAAACGGCCCACACATGCATCCATTGTTGTGCAATTTTACTTGAAGTACAATTCAGATCACCATTGTCTAATGAATCAGCGTGATTGCTGGAGTATCTTGGAAAAAACTGACATACGATGTACCAGTATTCCACGGTGCCGAAGCATGCGGTCATGCAGTCGTTTCGTGTCGTGAAAGTCCTAATATGGCAAGCGATTTGCACAGGGTGCTACCGATTGCTACTGTTTAGTTGTCAATGTACATACCACTTCTATTTACGATTGTCGACCCTTCTTGAAAATGATAATTTTCTTTTATTATAGATTTTAAAAGGGAAAAACTGTGCTTCTTGTTGTTCTAAAAATGGCTATGAAATATATATTTTAATTCTAGTTTGTTTTCTAACAGTGAACTAACTCTAAACTGCCTTAGGTAATTCTCGATAGCGCAGATACATACAGTATGACCAACAACATTTTTGATACGGGATATATTTAAGATATCAAAGAAAAACTCCAATGTAGTGATAGCTAGACTTCGTTATGGCAATGTGTGTATCTTTAATTATTAAACATGTACAGAATCCAACACGGTTTCTCTTGAATTCTAGACTAAAAAAATAATTACGCCAAATGATACCTATTAAATAATTATATTAAATATTATAAATCATGTGGCTTAAATAAGTACAAATACACTCTCACTTTATTGAAAATATTTCTGCTACATTGTAGACTCATCTACATCTGATTTATATGTGAATGTTAACAAACCGATAAGGAAATTTATAGCAAAATATGAAAGCGATAAAATTATATAGCTTGTCAGGTCTAAACGTGAAAAAGCAACGTAGCTGCTACTTTCGGGCAATGTAAATGTTTGATATTTCAAGAATATCAAATATTGTATATATAATATATATATAATATACTGTATAATAACTAGTTCATCATTTGCCGGAATATAACATTTTATTACCAAGTAGTTTTAAAGTCAATATACAAGGCGTTTAAAAAATACGTTCGGGTATTCTACCCAATTATAGATCTCATCAATACAAACAAAAAAGTCGTAATAAACATGAGTTTGAATATCAACAGTTTTCGAGATATGGAGTTTTTTTAAGAAAATAAATATTGCTTTTATCATTTCATTACGTTCCCTATCCATTAAAACATATAGCCGTGTATATAAAACATTTTAATTACAAATTATTAAAGTAGATGTGCTACATGTCCCTCCATTTGTACACTTCCTTCTCATCTCCGTAAAAATGAACGCCGTATTCTTTTAAAGATTCCTGTATTCATAAGGACAATCTGGCAGGCATATTTTATTCGTTCTCGCAATACGTTGAACTTATTCAGAGGGCTTGAACAAACTAACGACTTCAAATACTCCCAAATACAAAAGTCGAGCGGATTGAGGTCAGGTTGGCTAGTCAAACGGTTCTAAAGAAAAAAAGGTCCTATCATATGGTGTCCAAAAACACCAAACCAAACGTTAATTGAAAACCGTTGTTGATGATTCGATTCAGTAATAGCATGAGGGTTATCATGTGGCCAAACATGACTGTTGTGGTACCTGCATTTTCTTCAATACTCCTTAAAATGATAAGTTCCGCTTGAGGAGTAGAAACTGATCTAGGCCGACTACCACCACCATTCCTTGATTTAAATACGCCAACTTCGGATATAACGTTGATGTAAATTTGTAAAACATTTGTCACGCGGAAGTACCCGATTCGGAAATGCTTCGGTATACAAGCCAATTACCATTGGCCTTACCATACCTGATATGCATATCTACCATTCCCGCGTTGGTATACATATTCCAACAACAACAATAGCAATATTGACACTTAAAAAACTCAAACAAATGTTGTTTTATCCACTTCTATAGCAGACGTGATAAATACGATTCTGCACTCCTACTTTGAGTAAATAATTTGGCTGTATCTTGAAAACTGTTTATTTTCGAACCCATGTTTATTACGACTTTTTTGTTTGTATTGATGAGATCTATTAGTGGGTAAATTATCCGAATGTATTTTTTAAACACTCTGTATATAATGCCAATACAGCCTGTAATGATAACAGCTTGACAGCCAATGACACTTATAACTAAATAAACTTGGAAAACCGCTTACCATCACGATACTTAAAACATCTAATACCTACTTCGGCAACTAAGCTGCGATCTTCAGTATGAACTTGAACTAACTAAGACTAACTTGGCTGAGGAATACCTCTGGAAGTAAGTCCTTCACCAAGCCAACAATTGAAGTCCAATCATTGGACTTCAATAAAATTGTTCTAAATATAAATTACCTAAACCATCGTCTCCAATCAATCCCAACAGTTACCTATTCAGCACCTATATATCAAAATTAAAGCATTTTAAAGAAAATTTTAAATTTTAATTTTTGTCTTAAAATCGGTCCGAAAATCACCCCCTGCAGTTTTTACATTAGTTAGGAAACACCCTGCATAAGCGTCTAGTCAGGAAAAATAAGTTCGTCATAATCTTAACCCGAAGAAACTTTAATATTCTTTTTCAAGCAAATTATACTAATTTTAACCTATCCAAGGTGTATTTTCAAACAACTTACTGATTTCCATTTTATTTCCGTAAACATTTTTAAGCTGTTAAGCTAATTTTAAGCAAGCGTTGTAAAAATTAGGGAAATTGTATTAAATTGATTCGAGAAGTCCAAATACAAACAAGAAAAATCAATTATATGTAAAAACAGGAATGTCATGCCATACAGATACCACAATATAGAATTCAGAAGAAACTGAAAATGTAAATAAACCACTTATACTATTGCAAAAATTCATCAAGTAATGGCTGGTTAGAACAACACATTTTCGGCCTTTTAAGTTGCCCATCACATTATAAATCACCACCCTTAGATCTCGTTCTAGATTTATCTGACATTAATTTTAATTGCTTAGTGTTTAAGGTAGACTGGAAATTGAAAATGATGAAAATTTGGGAGGCTATCTTCTTTTCATTACATAAAATAAAGTAAATATATGCTTTCAATGAATTTTTTCATACAAATATAAAAAAATCAGCGTTGTGGCGACTTACAAAATCATAAAACTTTTACGTTATGAGATCCTTAGGATATCCAAAAATTTGAGAAAAGACCATAAAAAAATACGGTGAAATTAATCTACTTCGTCGACATTTGAAATTAATTTATAAAATTTGTTCACCTTACTACAAACTACCATCTCTTAAAAATATAATGCATACAACCCCAATCTTTCGGTATATCTGATTTTTTTACAAACACGACAATGCCGACACCCTGTTACCAATTTATTTTATCGTATATTATACGTAATGCATTTTACATTGGCTGTTGTTCGCTTTTCAGGGCTCAGAAACAGGTTCATTAGCCTTCTTGGCAGAAGGGAAGCGAATATAATGATTTGTTGATCTAAAAATGTTACATTTAATTTTTTGTTGCCGACGCACCTAGGAACCCCTTAAGGAAAATCCCATTTATCACAACTAACAAGTTAGGTATGTAATCTAGTAATCTAGTCTTTTCAAAATATCATAGCAGTATTGGTTTTTAACCTAAGAAATTCAAAAAATAATTCAGTGTAAACAATCTATGACCCTGCAGTGTATCTAACAGCATAACGCGATGTATACAAATATTTAAGAAAAAAATTGTATAACATATTTGCAGTTAATATATTATCGAAATTAGACTACCAGTTTAATAGATAACAATTCCTTACAAACGTGCACAGCATGGGACAGCTAAGTTGCCACCTATTAAAAGTGGTTCACGCACCCCTACATGCATACGTGTATCACAGCAACTAAGATTTTTATTGTATACAAATGATCATGCATAGTTTATTTCTGTCAAGTTGATGTCTTGCGGTGACAATTAACAGTTTCACTAATACCGTGGGAGCAATAAAAACCCAAGTCAAAAACATCCTTGGAATTTTAAAGTCTTGGCTTAGATTAATCTGTAATTATGAAGATGCAAACATTATAAATATTTTTAACTGTCATACATTAGTAATTGACAGTTTATATTTTGAATTTTATTAGGTTATTTAATTAATTAATTGATTACCGCAAAAGTCATTACAATTAAATATTACAATACTGTGAATTTAAAGATGTTAACAGTGATGAACGGCAGTATTCATTTCAAACATGTTTAACTGAATTTCAACAGCTATAGCCAAATGAGGCTGCAAACTTCACTTATAAGTTATAACAATTTCTATCAAACTGCCAAAACTATTGTGAATAATTTTAGAGAAAGTGGGAGCGTTGAAGGGAAAAAGGAATCAGGAAGACCTGTAAGAAGAACTGCAGCAGTTATTGATAATTTTAGAGATATCATGGAAGCACCTCCTTAGCCGATCAGAAAACTAAACCAAGAAATCAATAAAATTTGTCATACAGTACTTGTCGAACAATTAAAAAAAGTTTTGATCATGTTTCCATAGGATTGATTTTACCACGTGATTTCCACCATCAAACAAATTTATTGTCACTGGTTTTTAAACAACATAAATAATAATGACGTATTGAATCTTACTTGGTTCGGCGATGAAGCCTGGTTTCACTTCAGTGGATATCGTAATAGCCAAAATATGGGCAACCGATAATCCGCAAACGTTTGAGGGAACATCGTTACAACCCCAAAAGATTGGTTTATGGGACGCTGTTTCAGGAAGATGAATAGTTTACAATTTGTTGCAGATAATATAACTGCCGACTATTATCTTCAGAATATCTTAACCTCATTTTTCTGAGAACTTCATGACAATGTCATAGAAATGGTTTCTTCCAGCAGGACAATGCCCCAGCCCATACTGCTAATTGTGTCATACATTTTTTACAGAATTTTCTGATGATCGGTTCATTAGTAGACAGTTGTTTCCACCAAAGTCGCCCGATCTTACAATTCCAGGCTTCTTTCTATTCTCTTATGTAAAAAACAATATTTTGATTAATAGACCACAGAATCTAGAAAAACGGTATTTCCCAAAAGTTAGATGAACTAACCGCTAATACTCTGGTGAATGTGTTCGAAATTCTTAACGGAATAGTGTATTTATGTTTAGAAAAAAATGGTCAATATTTTCAACGTCTTTTGTAAAATCCTTTATTTACTTTGTTCTGGAAATGTGTATGCAACAATTTTATTTAAAATAAACGTTGGTTTACATAGCACATAACTGCATAACCTCACTACTTCGACCACAGGGACCACGGAACACTTGAGACAGCAATGCAACCTTGAATATAGCTGACTAAAAGTATAGACAAACACTAGGAAAATTAAAATTGATTTTACATTTCTATTAGATAGTTAAATAAATAACCTAATGAAATTTGGAATCTAAACTGTCAATTATTAATGTATGACAGTTAAAAGTATTTATAATGTTTACATCTCCATAATTATAGATTAATCTAAGATAAGACTTTAAAATTCCAAGGGTGTCTTTGACTTTGGTATTTATTGCTCTCATAGTGTTAATTATATTAGTATTGAACAAGAATCATCCACAGATGTAACCGTACTATATACTAAAAACTAAACAAGTGATAAACAAGAAAACATAAATACCAAAGTTTTTTAGAATTCAGGTAATGTTTAAAATAACCTCCATCCACTTTTACATTACACATTTTCTAATTCGTTTTAAAAACTATTTTCATAGTCGAGCAAGCATGTCAAGTGTAATTTATGTACACGTTTCGATTATTCTGTTTTGTAAATCATGCTCATTTACCAGTAGAGTTCGGTATACTATTTCTTAATTGTATCCCAAAGATTAAAGTCCGTTGAAGTGGTATCGCAAGTCTTTGTGGCCATGAAAGCACAGTTCCTCACTCACTCCAGTGTCCTCTTAATACATTATTTAAATAATTCCTAACACTCCTAACTATTCTGAGCAGGACCACCATCATTTTTCCAGCCCAATCAGTTTTACATTTGCCAACAACTCCGGTGTACTGTTTTATAGAAAATCCAAGTAATGTTGTCCAGTTCAATTTTCATGGAAGAATTGCGACCCAATAATATGATTACATACTAAACTACAACAATCATTCACAGAAAATAAAACTCTTTTTATATGAGTAAACCGTGTCCAATGGAGCTTCCCTTGTGAGCAATACTAGGAGTTATGCCTATTTACCATTGTTTGAGAATTTGACCTAATCCCTAAACTACATACAATTGAAAAAGATGAATCCAAAAGGAACTGATTCTGAAAGAAATTACAAAATTGCAATCTTCTCTGAGGACCATTCTCATGACGTTTGTCTACCAAAGGAAGGTGATAGGGATGAAATATATTTACTTTCAGAATTCTTCTAACTGAAATTTTTCTAATACTCACATTTGTGGTTAGACCTCTTTGATTGACATGGAGATTCTCACTCACTGCTCCTAACACTGGCAGTTGGTTTTCCATGTTTGTACTTAATCGTTCTGGGCATACATGTTCTGGACTTTACCGTCGCTTCTTAAAGCAGTTTCAAGGTGTCTAAATAGTTTTTCAGGCGATGGTTTTCTAGTTGGATAGCGCCTGGCATATAAATTGCGGGCTGCGGCCGCATTTCCGTGGGATTCACCAAAAATATGGAACAAATCTATTTTTATCTTATTCCACTTAGTATTGTTATAAGTAGACAACCTTGCCAAATGTATTTAAATTTAAGGAAAAGTGATCTAGGGTTCCATGCTATATGTATGTTGCGTTGCGGAAACCAGCTAAATTGTCTCCTCTTAAAAGAATATACAGGGTAGGCCACCCTGTATGTCTAAACAGACAGTTCATTTTGAACACTTTTTTATAGGCCCAAAGCAGATACTTTTATCTCAGATTGCAGTCACAACCTCAGTTGTTAAATTTATCTGGATGGATATCTGAATAAATATTCCCCTCCGTCTTTCCGTGATACTAGCAAATCCCTGGTTTAACTATTTTTTCTAAGTTGTTTAAATGTACCAAAATTAAACGCTATCAATTACGTAAATATTCTTATTTATATTTATACCATTCTACACTTCATTTGAAAAGACTTCCATTATTTGGTTTTTATTAAAACAATCAACATTTATTTACCTATTTAATGTTAGTGAATTCTGCTTGGCCTAGAAAAATTATTTTGAGTTTAAATATACAAACATTTAATGATCGCTAAATCCTAAACATTATTTAAATGTTGTATTGTTGAAGAGGCGGCCGTGGGCTAGAGGTTAGCGCATTAGACTTCTCCGCTGAAGGTCTTGGGTTCAATTCCCAGCACCGGAACATCGGATTTTTAACGGCCGTTCTCCCTTGCAATGTAATGGCAAACCAGCGAGGTATTCCGCCTAGTAAATTTTCTCTGGAGTAAAAGTGTTTACACTCCCGTGGTTCGGAGCCCACATTAAGCTGTAGGTCCTCTATGTCTGCGGCACTCTAAACGCGCAACACAGGCATAGGAGAGAAGATCGCTACGCCTCGTAAGAGATAAAGCACCCTGAGAAGAAGAGATTGTTGAAGTGTTAAAGTTATAAATAAATTTAGAATAAATATATAAAGTGCACTAAATATATTGGTCCTAATACTGAACTAAATAAGTTTTACTAGTTTCCATCTATCTTAAGTTACGAGGATTGCCTTTCATATTTCGATATTAGAGAACAAAAACAAATGTTTATCATCGAAAATGGTTTTATTGTTTTTCAAAATATTCTCCATGAAGGTCAATACACTTTTGCATGGGTGTGAACCAATTTTCGAAGCACTTTTTCCACTCCAAAACACGCATTTTGAACGCATCAACCGCTTCTTCGGGTATCGAAAAACGTTGACCTCGCAATCTATTTTTGAGGTTCGGGAATAAAAGGAAGTCATTGGGTGCCAAATCAGGACTATACGGCGGATGAATCATAAAACCGACGTTTTGACTGCTCAAAAAGTCACTTGTTCGAGCCGATGTGTGAGAGCTCGCATTGTCGTGGTGGAAAATCCGTTTTCGGCGATTGGTTTTTCTTATTTCTCCGATGACTTGCGGCAAACAAATGGTTGTGTACCATTCAGAACTGACCGCTCTACGTTGCACCAATGGTACGGTTGACACATGTCCAGTTTTTCCGAAAAAGCAGATGACCATTTGCTTCGAAGTGTTTCTAGCACGAACGACTTTTGCTGGGTTTGGCTCGCTTTGGAAGACCCATACAGTCGACTGCTGTTTACTTTCGGGCTCATACGCGTAGATCCACAATTCGTTACCAGTCACGATGTCATACACATGTTTTGAAGCACCACGATCGAATTTTTTCAGCATTTCTTGCGACCAATTGACACGAGCTTGTTTTTGAACGATTGTCAAATTATGTGGGATCCAACGTGAACAATTCTTTGTTACTGCCAAATTTTCATGCAATATTGAATGTATTCTGGTCCTACTAATGTCGAAGAATACCTCAATCTCACGATACGTCACATGACGATCTTGCAGTATCAGTTCACACACCGCATCAATGTTTTCCGGAACAACAATCGATTTTGGACGAACTTCACGAAATTCGTCGTTGAGCGAACTGCGGCCACGATTGAATGCGGAAAACCATCAATAAACATTGGTCCTTGATGGTGCTTCATCGCCAAAAATCGAATTAAGTTCATCGATGCACTGTTGTTGATTTAATCCACGTCGAAAGTTGTAAAAAATAATCACACGAAAATTCCGCGGTTTAATTCCATTTTTTTGGCCGATATGAATTTTTCAAGTTACTATAAACAACACACATAGATATCGTACGTCAAAACGTTCAGAGTACTATACCGTCAAAAATGCCAAACTTTACGATAGAGACGTCAGTTGCCAGATGGCAGCACTAGGGTTACCCAATCCCGAAATATAAAAGGCAACCCTCGTATTCGTGCATATCACATAATATCATAAAAACAGGCAAGTACATAATTGGTCATACGTTTATTGCAACACACTATTATTTTTTAACTCATAGCAAGGTCTTATAGCGTAAATCACAGATAATCATGAAATATAATCGAATGATTGTAATAATGCTACACATTCTACACGTTTATAAAATTATATGATTGCTAAGTCCCAACTTCCTACCTTCATTTCCAGAATACGAAACATACGCAAGAAAGTTCAAATACTGACAATAACAATGTGTAAATCTATTCACATGATTTTCATACACATAACCTAAAAACTGCTCTCACAATAAAACCCACATTTTATAAGTTATATTAGAAATTCTGATTTAGAATACTACATTATGTAGATTGTGTGATAATATCAGCTGGAGAGAAAAAACAGAAGTTTATCTAACCTTAATCTTGACGGTGTCATGGAGCGAACATTTGCATTTATTCAGTCTATTAGCACTTTGAAGTTGTCGCCACAACCAATCCACAATTTGTTTTGATTTTTGTGTCATCGCCCGCCAAGCGGTATTCTCAACAAAGAAACCAACAAATGTAAAATTAACAGATTACAATCTAAAACAAACTTCTGTCAAAATGCTTTGATAGAAGAGCTATAATAATGCCGTATTTTTTAACAAAGAATCTTTGATTTTATAGAATTTTTGCAAATATCTTTTATAAGTTTTGTAATATGTATTGATACACCAATAAACTATATACCGCGTAGAACAAACTTAGAAAAGAATTACATTTCTTATCATAAGGCACATCTTAAATATTTGCTCTTCTTTAAATTGAAACTATAATATTCTGCAAAATTTCGCTTTTGACTGATACATCGCCAAAATAACAGATTATACAATGTTATTTAATTTAATTATCTCTTCACAATTCTGTCCTTTAAGGAGCAAACACATAACCTAAGCATATGCTTACGTGAAAATTGTTTGGGCTTCATGTTATGTTACGTTTTGCATAATAACACAAATAAATCTAAGTCTAATATAATACCATCAACACCCTGTCAAATGCACCTTGGAAAATACTAGCATAATGCTCATTACTAGAACTCTTAAAATATTAATAGTTTATTCCTTAAAAAATAAAAATAGGCGTTCAATATTTTATTACATTAAGCAATTACATAACAATACAATTAATAATATTTACAAGAATATCGGTTTGTTAGGTACGTATTTCATCAGTTGACAACAACAAAAGAATTACTGAAATTAAGTGCTAAACCAGGACCACACTTTGAGTAGCGAATGCTTAAATCCATACTCAAATGTAATTACCAATCAGCAGGTAGCATTTAATCTCTGAACAATAGCGTTGGTACTTGTTGGTCTGTGGTCAGGGCCGCATTTAACTTTCTTGGCAATGGCAGTAAAATCCGATGGAACTTTTTATTGAAACTGGGTATAATTATAATATCTATTATAAAATGTTATAATAAAAGTATCTAGTTAAGATTAAGTTCAAATTACCGGATAGCTAACCATTTATTCCCTGAATATTGTTAAATATCTTAAAGTTATGAGTGCTGTTGTCCACTAACAATGTAGGTAATCATGTTAAATTTGTTTGCAATATGAATCATTTGTTTTCGAAAGTATACTAATTTGGTTACGTACGTTACTGTTAAAACTAATAGAAGAACAGAACTTAAAAAATCATTTTTCGTTGATGAAACTGCCCTTGCAAACGGCCATAATGTTTTGAGATTACCCACCTTCTTTTGCGAATTTAATCCGATTGAAATTATGTGGAGCACTTTGAAAACAAACCCCAGAAAAAGAAATGTGTCTCCTAGGTTAAGGACAATGTTCTGGATCTTATCGAAGATGCTGCTTGTAGAATTAATAAACATTGGAAAAATTGCGTGGAACACATCGTTAAGATTGAACAGAAGTATGTTCCAAAATATGCAATCAAACATTTAATAATTAATTTAGGAGTTGATTCATCTCCTGATACCTCAGAATTTACTGACATCGAGCTTGAGTAAATTAAACAAATAAAATAAAATGTAGATTTGCGTTTAATATTAAAAAAGCGTGTTTAATGTGTATATTATGTAATTTAAAAATAAAATATTATTTTAAGCATTTCTGGTTGTATAACAAATTTATTTAGCAGCTCACAAATTTTCCTGAATACGTTCTTGCTAGCCTACCTGCAACGACCCTAACGCTTGCAGCTTATCTTTAAGGCAACAGCTTAACATTCGCTACTAAAAGTTTGATCCAACTATACCAGTTCTACTATATCAATGCCATGCCAATGTTCTGGAAAGTTTAGGGGTAAAACCTAAGATAAGAATATAATAGATTACATAGGTACCGCTTACGCATTTTCACAATATCCAACTTGGAATAAACCCTTTATTCTCTTTTGCAACAACTTCATAATATATTATTTGAATAATAACAACCATAAAATTCAGGTGTAACAGGTATTTCGCAGAAAAAAAAATTCAAATAAGAAAAATTTATATTTTTGACTACCTTTTGGAAAAAAATTCAAATTTATGTGTAATCGAATATAAAAATAAAATTTTCAGAAATGGGTAGTTTATGACCTAATTCGGATACATCTCAAAAATTGTAACTCTGCATACAAGCTAAACTATATGCAAATGCATATATTTCCCAGCTCTACTTAAAACTTTAGTTTCCCCTAACATAAGTTCAACTGCACTACCACTGTATGTAGGAATTTTCTTGCAGTCTTAATATAAACAATACATTAACAACCTTCATTTCTCTGTACTGAACACCGCCTTGTCCTCTGCCACATGCTTCTCCTTAACGCTAAGGTAGAAGCACAGCGAATCTCCAGTTTAAGGAATTCGAACCACAGGAATCCCAGCAGGGATTATAGGTACTGTCGTGCCACGGTTGCCTAGTTTTACACAATACTTTCTTCTTCTTTGGGTGGCGTCTCTAACTACAGAGTTTGAAAATCACTAATTTAAACTTTAGTTCATAGATCATTATGATTAGCCTTGGAAAACACCGAGGACGTTTCCCTTTACCAACCTCAGGTTATGACAAACGAAAGGACATCCTACTATTCCTTAGAATTACATTTCATCAATTCCAGTACAGTACGGTTATCCTGCCGTTGCTTGGTCGTCAAAGCCTCGTTTGCGAAACAGGGTATATCGGGTCTCAACAGAAACATGTAGAAACCAGTAGATGACGTTGACATTTTGACAAAAGAGGCTATAAGTTCCGCCAATACTTTAATTTAATTTTTTTAAGTTCTGTCAACTGGTCGACGTAACCATGTAGCGGCTTGTCTGCGTGGGGACGGCTGCTGGTATAGCTCGAAGCCAGAGGTTGGTAATAACTATGCTGTGAGACAATCATGGTTATACCAGGTTTTATTATATTTAAATGTTACAATAGGTTAGATGGATAAATAATAGTAATAATATTCAGACAAAGTAATATGGTCGGCAACATCCTGGTAGGTACGCCCGTGGCACTGGGCCGGATGTGACGCCTGGATGGCACTGCGCCGGTTGGACTCGGTAAGCTGCCTGCGGCGCGCCGCGACTAGAATCTGTAAATTCGTACAGACCAACAAAAATGGTTGCTTGGCAATTAGTTGTAGATCCGGTAAACAAAATTCACCCACGAAACCACTAATCGTAGTCGTTTTCTGTGTTTTCCGATAGTTACAAAACGGAGGGTATTTTAAATGAAATATTACCATACGGTGAGTACTTGGAAATATATTAACGCCTAATTTTGAAAACACGTACAATCTGGTCTGACCGAATAGAACCTATTTCCAAATTCGTTCTGGAACCCCAATTACAGACAAAAATTAAAATCGAAGGACCACGGAACCTGACCTGACCGGTTTATAAGACCTTCAATCTCTTATTCGACTGGTATGTTAACCTAATTTATACAACTGGCATAACCTGCTTGATATCAAATAAGTTAACTCCAACGGCGAAGTGATCCACAAAATGAATAAATGCTACACCATGCAGGTACGCTGATTTTACTGAATTCTCCAACGGGCTGGAAAATCTCACTGAATGAGAATATTTCGACGGTTCAACTTCGCCTTGCTTCCTTCTCCGGTGGACTTATACTTCAAGTTTCGGGCTGACTTCCTCGCTGAAGTCTCGGTCTGTAAGTTCCTTCGGCCTCCTTCTCGGATGGAGCTTAACTCCAAATTTCAACGTCTTCCTTCTCTGGCGGAGTTAAGCACCAAGTTGCGGCGACTTCCTTCTCTTTCGGAGTTGGACACCACATTTCGGGGGATTCCTTCTCTGGCGGAGCTGAACTCCATGTTTCGGCGACTTCCTTCTCAGGCGGAGTTGGAGACCAAGTTTCGTATACTTTATTCTCTGGCGGAGCTGGACTCCGAATTTCGGCGACTTCCTTCTCTGGGGGAGTTGGACACCAAGTTTCGGCGACTTCCTCCTCTGGGGGAGCTGGAATCCAAGTTAATGAATTTGTACTGGGATACTGGAGTTATATCAGGTTCCCTTTCTCTAAGCAGTTTATCCGGAATGTCATCGAACTAAAGCGACCCAGCATATGATTGTCAACTGCTAGATTAGTTGCTCCCCAGAAGCTTTGTTACAACCATACGCATGTGTCGTTATATGAAACTAAGGTTTGTACAAAAAATAAATCAAATAGCATCCGAACACGCTTTCCGACGGTACCAGTCGCTTGATTAGATAGAGCAGTGTTTAGAACTTCCTGATATTTTAGATAGAAATGCCCATCGGCGATATAATATCTGAATACCAGGTAGTAATTAGGGCAGTGCTTAGATTTTAGACTTTTAATAGCGATACCATTTTATTCAAATAGAGTTATATATATATATATAATAGTACTTATGATTTGCGCAAACATACATTACATGATGACGCTTAATCCGTTAACAGGAAATAATTGTAGATTATTCTGTAGCAGCTTCGAGTAACTCTAATATCTTTGTCTGTTATCAAGTCGAGTCCGAGTGTGTGTGAATATATGTAGCGTTTTATTCTATCTTCGTCGTTGTGGTCATAATTTTAAGGTAGATTATCTGAAGATTTGCTTTTCTTCCGACACTTCTTTCCAAACGCAGTTAGTTCAAATGCAGTTAAATCCAAAATTTCAAGAATACATGACGATAATATTTTTAGATAACAATTATCTCTAAAAAACATTTTTTCAATTATGATAACCGTATATCTTCCGTAGTTTAGTGAATGAAATAAAGGGTAATAGGGGTAGAGTGGCTGGGATATTTAGAGAGATGGGCACAACAAGAAGTAGTGAAAAAACCTACAAGGGGATTTCCGAAAGAAAGTTTAGAGGAAGACCGTGGTCGCGCTGGATCGACGAGGTGGATGCGAGGATGGTAAGAGTCGATAACTGGAGAAGACTAACGGCAGGTAAAAAGGAATGGAGAAAAGTCAGTGATAAGGTGAAGCAAACATACCAGGCACAGGAGTACGGTAGTGCTAACATCCAATCAGTTAAGAAACTCCCAAGAGAGGAGCTGCAACGCGCCAAGGAGTAAGTATATCTTTTGAAAATCATTACGAAAAAATATCGTAGTACACTTATGTTAACGGTATTTTAAATCGACGGCCTATTTGTGCATATAATCTTGAAATTATTTGCTAACTTAGTTTCTTAGACAGTCCAAATCGAATTTTACACACGAAAACACAAATTGCTAAGATCTCTGGGAATCTTTTCCATGAAATTCTCAGTTTGTTTAACTATTTTAAAAACTGCGAAGAATTTCTTGAATACAGTTCAGACAATTTTTGATAAAAATATATAGAGAGCAGTAAGATATTCAAAATTAATTTCTATTTATGTACGCATGTCACCTCGCCGTCTTCCTTTCTTACTGACAAGTTACTCAAAAACAGCGCAAAGAAACAAATCGGCAAAGGAACTACAAATTACATACCTTTTTCAATACTCCAATACAAAAATGCGATAATTTAAATCGATAAATTTTCTCGCGAACATACTAGGTTTAAAATGCCACCTGTTTATTGATTATTTGTTTAATGCTTAGTTTTCCTCATTCAGCCTTTTCTCATGCGATCGTATAAGATCGGTCCAACCGCACTTGGGTACACGTTGCTTACTTTAAAGGACACGTTTACTATCTGTACGAATATAAATGTTCTACACATATAACTTAAAATAATTTTATCTATTTCTCTAAACGAAATTTTCATTTCTCTACATGCTCATTTTTATTATTATACTGTTGGTAGAATAACGTATTAAGATAATAATACTATAGCATTTAAAAGAACGCTGATCATTACTACTTGATAACCCTAATAATGTACTACTATTATAAGGTCATTATTAAATTATAAATAGATTGTACGAAATTCCGGCTTTTATTGCAACAAAAGTTAAACTTTTGCTTTCCTGTAAAACATCTCAAATATAGGAGTATAATTTTTCTCTTTCGTGAAATCTTAGGAATGACCTTTTCAAATCTAAATCTAAAGTTAAATTATTCTGTTTTATAGAAGTTGTAGATAAGTATACTGAAATATTAATAAAATTAGAATCCGTTTGCAATTCAAATTTAGAAAAGGTTCAGACGGAAATAATGAAATCGAAAATTTTGTCTTCTGTGTATAAATTATTTATGATATGCTAAAATTATGTCACCTACTTTTTTATCAGTTACTAAATAAATGGGCCTTTGTTATACTTAAAGGGACAGTTGCCTTATCTATCTATTATGGGTCAATATATCACCCCTAATGATAATTAGTTTTCAAATAATACAGTGGACTGTTCACATTAAAGACAGGAAGTCACAAAAATATATATACATATTTTGCAATGGGTTTAAAAAGGACAACAGTTCAACATTTTTGTGTAAACATATTTTGAAACTAATACAATTAGAATAAAAAGGTGGTGTTATATATTCTGTATTATATGTAAATTAGTTACCCATAAATATAGTAGGAAATATTTTCAGAGCTATGTTATTATATTTTCCATTTATTTTTAAGTTAGTTGTTTAACAATTTTGTAAGTTAGAATAACATTTCATTCTTGACTAATTTCTTACCAACCCGTTTAATTATAAATATATCTATAAATTAATGGAGCTCAGTTTTGTAGGAAATAGACGGTGTTATTGAAGGAGAATGATGATGGTTAATTTCCACAGTGGCCACCTGGGAAGACTGCGCTGCAGGATACAAAGCCAAGGCCTGTAAAATCTTGTACGTACACGGTTTGAGTTCGCGCCCAGAAACACACACATTTCCAAATGCCATCTAGGATCCGTAAGCGTGGTCCTAATGATCACTTCAAAACTATGAATGCGGCATTTCGATAACGTTAAAACAATTTCTCAACTTTCAAATATTATTAAATGTCACAAATTCTGTAGCGCTTCTGATGAGCTCCTAAATGTCAAATTCTTGAATAACAATACCATTTATTTTCCGGTCATGATGTATGATGTAGTCTTTTACCAAACACGCTGTTTTCAAAAGGAACTTCAATATTTGGTGCATTGCCACATAGCCACATAAGATGTAAAAACGCAAGCTTAATATTACCTAACGGAAGATCAAAGAATTAAATTACAAATCTTTTGATCATAATTCCTTGGCATGCATTCTTTAGGAAAGGAACAGACGTTTCATACTTTTCCCACTAATATTCAACATTTTAAGCGTTAATTTCAATCGTAGTAATCACTTTACATTCACTACTCCACGCGTTTCCCACTTCTTGAAACATCTTGCCAGCTTTATTTTCTCAGAACTTTTCATAAAGATTATGTTGTTCATTAAACTTACACTTACACTACAACTCTGAACTTCTAAATATTAAAGTATGGGTTAGTCTTAGACCTAACCAAGTCACTAGTAGGTCCTGAGAATTCCCTACGTGGTAATGTTTGCATGAGCTAAATTTTATTTAAGTCTAACAGCGGCTTTGAAAATTAGTAACCAAAGTAACATTTCACTAACAGGTTTTTAACCCTATTTTGAGCCGGCCTCGATGGTCTAGTGGTTAGCACATTTGCCTTTAGATCCGAGGGAAGCGGGATCGAACCTGGCTGAGGTCAGCGAGATTTTTCTAGCGGGGAAAAATCTGAAAATGCGCCTTCTGTCGGATAAGAAGTAAAGCCGTAGGTCCCGTGCCACTGCGATGTGTGACACGTTGAAAATAACTACTGGAGTTGGAATTACCCCAGATAGGCAAAATTCTTAGTTAGGGTGTACAATGGGCCAAATGTGGCCTAAGTGCATAGAGATGCTTGGAAAATCGCGTCCTAGATCTCGCTCTTTCATATCATCATCATATTTTGACAGTAACCATAGATGCGATTCATTATACAGTCTGTCTCAGATTGAGTAGGCTACCATGGGTTATTATTAAAGATAGAGGTTTGTTAAATGGGCAAAGTTGTGCAGTTTTAGTGTTGATTCAGATTCTGTTGAGCGAAAATTTTTAAATTCCGAAACAGTTAGAAATTATTCCCAAAAAACTAAAAATCCCTATTTTCTTTAAAGTCAAATATTTGCGTAATTATAAAAGATATGAAGCAATGTTTAATGTAGAAGTTATTTGATTTATTAGACACACTAATAAATGACTTTAAAATAAAATTTAAGATGGCTATTTCCGAGATATTGGTAGGAACTTTCTAATATCTATTAAATGGACGCCATATTGGATTTTTACATGGTTATGTAGCATTTCTTTAATCTTTTAACGACGTATCACAACTTATATCTAAATAAAAAATTGTAAAAATATTAAGTGTGTTAATTTCAAATCAAATAAGCATGAAAACAAATGAACGTTAAGGTTACTGTGGAAACAAATGAAACAGAAACAAAACATTTAAATACTATTAAATATTAAAATTATAATAAATGCTCAAAATGGATATTGGGAAACAGTCTAATCGGTCCAATAATATTTGATGAAAACTGCGCAAAGATATTTGGAAATTCTTCAAACATCTCTGCAGGATCTGTTAGATGATCTACCTTCGGCACAAAATGTTCAAATATGGTACCAACAAGATGGCGCTCGTGCAGAAAATGCCGGAAATGTTATTAATTATTTAAATGATCGTTTTAATAACAGAGCAATAGCGCCTCTTGATTTTCATTAATGGGACACTGAAAAATAAAGTGTCTGGAAGTAATTTTAATTATAATAATGTAGAACTACATGAACGGCATTTATTGTAATACATTGCGAAAAGTAACCAGCAGTGTCGCAAAACGGTGTCGATTGTGTTTAGCCAATAACAGCCAGCAATTTGAGCATTTATTTTAATTTTAATATTTAGTAGTATAGAGGGCAGAGATGGCTCAGTGGTAAGAGAACCAAGCTTTGGATATAATAGTCAGTGTTGGGTAAGATCCTTTAATTTTGGATCTAGATACAGATCCAGATACATTTAAAAATCATGATCTAGATCCAGATCAAAGATCCACACTTAAGAAAGGATCTAGATCAAGATCCAAGATCCCCCCAAAAGGATCTAGATCCTTTATAGATCCTTCATAGGTAAATCTGATTTACATGGGTGGATTTGTGTTTTGATTCATTATTCCAAATACTGTAAGGAAGGTACAGCAATTTTCACACTTTTCCGTATTATAATAAGATTTTTTTAGTATTATTAATGTTTTTTATTTTTACATTAGTTTTAAAATGTTAGTAATAATAAGATTTAGATATTAACAATCTGCACCGTTAAATGGCAAAACAGAAATTCAAATAAATATGCATTAAATGTACAGAAAATTTTATTAAATATCTAACACTAATTACAATTAATTACATACATGCTTAAAAGTAAAATTTACTTAAATGCATTCTTAAATCTAAACATGTGTTCCCATTTTGTTCTCGTTTAAAATTAATAGCGTTTCGAATATTTCATCGTTTAATCTATGTCTACGGGAAGTTAGAATTTGTCCGCCTATACTAAATATTCTTTCTATGGGTGCAGAAGAGGACAGCACACAATTATATTTAAAAAAATATTCTTTTACAGCAGGGTACTTATTTAATTGATAGTATGTATTATCTGAATCTTTAAAATAATCATTGCACTGTACAGCAGTTGCGGTTTCTGTGTGGGTACTATTTATTTTTAAAAAATTAAAATAATCATCATCAGAGGAAGTTTCATGTCCAGAATTTGCGTGGCTTTCGATTTCACGTCCATCTTCTTGCGTTCCTAGCTCTTCTACTGCACTATTTAATGAATTTTTGCAGAAATCTACGTCATTTTTAAAAGGAGTAATATCCAACCATTTTAATTTAAATTTTGGATTTGAAATTGTAGCCAACAAGTACAAAGTGATTTTTTAAAAAGTCAATTGCAGCAAGCCTAGAAAAAAAGCTATTCCGTCTGCAGTCAGCTGTAATGAGCTTTGAATGACATTTACCTGTATGTCAAACTGTGCGACAGTTCAGGTAGTTAAAAATTTTGGCCCAACAAAATGTGAAAATGAACAAGTATTTAGTTGCAACTGATTTGTAATTTATTAAGGTAAGTAAATTACAGGTTTTCGTCAAGATTTCTTTCTTTCTGTTACAATTTTCATATTGTCAGATTCTAAAGCTTAATATAGACGGGACAATCCCTAGGCTACTGCAATTGACTGTTTAAAAAATCACTTTGTATGGTCGGCTTGCAACATTTTTTATGTTCATTATATTAGCAAAACGTTTTTGAAGGCCATTTAATAAACATTCCTGTAATTTTGAACAGAATTTTAAATTTGTCATAACTTCCAGTGATGCTTTAATTTTAAAAAGTGTTGGTAAAACAGTCCCTAAGTGACAAGATTTTTCGTTTTGTAAAATATCTATACCAATTGCTAAACATGTTCTTTTAAAAACATAAAATCCGATTGCTGAAACTCGTTTATTTTTAACACTTTGCAAATCTAATTTAATTTTGATTCAATGCTAATTAGCCTTATACATGGAATTCCAAGGAGTTGGACAAGGAACTTTCAATTTAATACCACATATATTTTCCACTTCGTCCGATGCTTTAGTCATTAGTGGATCGACTTACTAGGTTCCACAAAGAGAAAACTTTTTGAAAAACCGAATCGTGAATTTTTTTGTATCTTGTATTTTCTGTGGCTGCTAGTGCATCCACAGTAATAATAAGGCTGAGGGTATGTGAGCTGCATTTAAAATGTTGCGGCAAAAGCACGTACGTGGTGTCATTATCAAAGTATGGTAAAGGTTCAACATCTACGTCATTTGGATTATGTAGCTCTGTCAGTTCATTGTATTTGTCGCTAGTCAAAAAAGAGGCAAATACGTTAAAAGCTTTACTAAAATTACTTGCATTATCTGTTACGGTCCCTGAAATTTTATGAATCCCTAAATTATATTCACTATGAATTTGGCTGATCATTTCTGCAATTTTATCAAATGTGTGTGAAAATTTAAACCATCTACAGCTTAATACAAAAGATTTACGTTCGAAACTACTATTTTCAATATAATGGGCAGTCATACCAAGATAACTTTTGTTATTACTACTCCAAACATCTGCTGTTGTACAGACGTATTTGGCTTTATTTAATTCTTCCCTTACATTACCAACTACTGCGGATTTTCGTTCTTCCAATTTATGTTTTAGCGTTTTCCTGTCGCAAGGTTTTTTCCCGGACAGTCCTTCTAGTAGCCGAACAAAGGCTGGCTTTTCAACAGTGCATATGGGTCTCATTTCTTCAGCTATGTAATCCAATATTAGTGTATTAACCTGCAGAACAACACATAGTATAATTAGTAAATCTATTGTGACAAAGAATATGCAAAGATTAAAATGCAAGTAGGTGTGTATCAATAATAATGTAAATTTATTGGGAAATTTCAAAAGAATCACATTTATTAATGTGCATGCAACATGCACAAAAATAGAAATAAATACGTAATTTATATGCATACGTATACGCCCTAATTAATTTTATATGCAGTTATAAAAATAAACATTTGCATATTTTGTGGCGGCATGCCCATGAATTAGTTGTACTGTAAACAATTACCTGTAATACCTCCTAAGCTAAGCTACCCGTAACCCGTAATGACTTCCTGCTTAAAGCTGTCTACGCTTAAAAGGCTGGAAAACCCCAAAAACTTGAATGGAACACATTTATTCTTTAAATAGAAACGATTTACTCCGCCAATGTTAAATATTGCAAAAAAATCGTTTTTTTATATAAATTAAAATTGACTACCAGATCTTTGGATCTACGAGTGAAAGATCCATTATAATATAATCTAGATCCAGATACAAGATCTTCGTCTAAAAAGGATCTAGATCCAGATCCAAGATCCATGTGATGGATCTAGATCGTGGATCTAGATCCATTGGATCTAGATACTACCCAACACTGATAATAGTCCAAATGCTTCCCGGTTAGAATAACTCGGGTCGCAAATTTGTCTAATTCCGTGGGTGATCGGTACTGGGTCCCGGTCTTCATTTGCCATTGGGGATCAGATGAATGGTACTCCTCGTATTACGCATTAGAGGAGTAACAAGACCATAAAGATGAACATCCACACATCAAGCAAGTCAAAACAGATTTCGCACCAACACGGTAATCCGCAGAGTCGGGTCCTGTTGTGCATAGCACAAACTAACTTAGCTTTGCTTCATACCACCTCGACACTGCGCAAGCAGTACAAACAAGGATCACGATTATTATGATGATTTAGTAGTATTTAAATGTTTTTTTTTTAATTTGTTTCCAAAGTAAGCTTAACGTGCATTTGTTTCCATTCTTACTTGATTTAAAATTCAAACACACAATATTTTTAATACTTTTTATTCAGATAATAGTTATGATATAGCGTTGAAAATGTTAAAATAATGCGATTTGCACATTTAAACAAATCTCTATCTTTAACAATAAGAAAGATACCCATGGTATCCTACTCAATGTGGGTTTTTTAACTGAATTTTTGATGTAAATACCAAAATTAAACATTCCCTCTATATCTCATGTGGCGGAACATACCACTTATTATCATCATCATCATTGACAGCCTTTTTGTCCCATTGCTGCGCATCGGCCTCGTCTCTGCCATGTGTTTCTATTCAGCGCTAAGGTGGAAACACGGGGGTCTAAAACATTTTTATTGCTCATTAATACAACACCTTTTATCAAAACCATCACTTTTTTAGTGGCCACCAAAAAACACATATAGGAAGTATTAATATTTGTTTTCTTGTAGATAGGTGGTATTGCATTATTAAGTGAATTGTCTTAGTGTTACACAAGAAATATTTGAGTCAGAAAGTTCGAAGTCGGAAATTTTGTCAGATATTGACAATTTTCTTTTAGATTGGACAACCTCTTGTTGAGGAATAGTGTGATAGTTGCTTTGGTTTACCTAGGATTGTCAGTAAAATATCCTATGCCCAATATATTAAGAAACATAGTGAGGCAGACAATTTGTTATTTGTCACTACGTTTAATTAGAAAAGCTTATTGAAATATACCTGCACAGCTTGAATATCCTTGAGTAGTCTTACTTTGGGGTTAACCTTTGACTCATGTGATGCTACAAAATTTCTAATACCTACGTGTCACGGCGCTGTATGCCTTGAATTAAAATAATTTGAAGAATTGGAGAAAACTTGTATAAAAATGATATTTTAAACATTTTTTAGCCAATAAATGTACAAACTAAAATAGATATTCAAACACAGTAATATAGTAAAGCTAACAAATCAAATTTTTGCTTTTGTTAAGGACAAACAATTTTAATTCAAATATATATTCAAAATTTTGTACATTTTATTATAATAATTTAAGTTTAAACCTACGGTATTGGCAAACATACTGATTAATATCATGATAATTTGACACTTTATCGGACAGCGTTTGCTCCTGATCACTAATATGTGACTATCTGGTATGGAATTTACCAATTTTCCATATTTCTTTGGAGATGAAGTGAAAGCAGGCATTGATAAATGCTCCAATTAAATCCAAGTTTGTCGGTTTTTTCTTCGAAAATATTTTAGCAGTATTAGAAACATCAATCAAGAGACAATTAAACAATCAAACAAAGTTGCAGCAGTGTCCGGCTGTCTCCTCGACATAATAGTGCAGAATAAATATATGAACATTGAAAATAAAGTTCAAATATACAAAACGTGTGTGTGGCCAATATTGACGTATGCAACGGAGACACGAGCCGAAAGAGCAAAATCTAAGCAAACAATGAGCTCGACCGAAATGAGAACGTTAAGAACGATAAAGTAGTCACAATGAAAGAAGACCACAGTCGGATTGAAATGAAAACCATACCTGCATGAGTATACCCATACCAAGTTGGCGAGGGTATTAACACTTTAAATTCAGCTAGAAAAGGATGCAGTGTCGCAAAGTAAGGTTTTTATTTTAATCCTACTCTGGTCTTCCTACATTGCGACTACTATAGCTGGACTCACTATATGAGATATAGTGAAAAATGAGACCACCAGAGAAAGATGCGATACTCAAGACATAGTTAGGGGGATGAGAGCAAGACGACGTTACTGGCGAGATCATGTTGACAGAATGGGTGAGGAACGACTAGTAGAATAGAAAACGAACAGTAAGACGGCCGCCCAAACTATAGAGGAACTGCAGGACATCATTATGCCAAGATCAGTAAGAAATCACCCCCAACCAAGATGAGGCAAAACGGAATCAACAGAATATTATACTATAAGAAGAAAAAGAAGAATAGATCCTTTATCACAACTTTTTAATACGATTAAGGTCTGGAGATTATGCTGGTCAATCCATTCTATCGACTTTATTGGTCTGCATCTAAAATTGAACTACTATTGCTCTAGTGCCAAAGTGCACAGTCATCATGGGAAATTAAATTTCTTCACCAAAGCAATCTTTCCTACTAGGCAACAACATATTCTCCAGTACCTCAATGTATTTTCTAGCGTTCACCATCTCACAGGCGGCAAGGAGTGAACCTACTCCTTCAGTAGACATACACCCCCATACCATAACAAAGCTTGGTAGTATTATTGTAGGAAGCACGCATTTTGGTGAAATTCATCCCCAGGAAACCTCCTAACATACGTATTACCCGCATGATTATTAACATGCAAGGTGAATTCTACTGTCCTGATGTCTAATGATGATGTTCCTTTGTTCGTCGTAAACGGTTAAGTCTCTGTTTCTAGGAAAACAGCGGTTTCTTGCGTGTTCCAAAATAAGAAGTTTCTTCCTCATAGTTAGCCTGGTACTGGTTTTTTACATCATATTTTACAGAGATTATTCTTGGCCAACCATTCCGGGGTTAGCCTTCAATATTTGCAGTTTTGGCATCCTTCCTAATTACTTGCACGACGGTTGATTAATTACACTTTACTAGCGTTTTCACTCGTGTAAGCTCCTTCGCTATAATGGAAAATGCTTATCGTCAGATAATTTTATCTTTTTTTCTGCGAGTACATGGCCGAACTTTTATTCCCTGAAAATCTCAAACAAATTGGTTAAATACTGTGCAGGGTATGTAAAGGGTGTCAATGTGAAAGCGTACAATGTGTTATATTTCTGGAAGTAAAATAGGTATTAAACTTTTCTAGAAAACATATCTACAACATGGAGAGGAATCATCATGACTCATGGCTCTATAGTAGCAATCATTGTTCTTCCCGTCTCGTTCCGGAAAAATTAAAAATAAAACTAAGAAGATTCTTATTCTAATTCAAATTTCAAAATATTTTCTTTAAATGTCCAGAATTAATTCCGCTATTC
>JABXWE010018685.1:0-31190 GCA_014611495.1 Limonius californicus
TACCCACCCACAGACAGACATTTTTTAAAAACCACTTTTTTGGGTTCCTAGAGACCCAAAACGGATATTTCCGTTAAAATCTCGATTTCGAAAATTTTCATGAATTCAATACTTACCCTATACCTATAAGGTATGGGAAAGTAAAAACGCTTATTAATACAGAGTCATTCACTAAACAGTTTTTTAATTCGAACACCTACTATATTATGGCATTTTTGTAAAGTCACTTCAGTGCTGATTGTTACCCACTGTTAGAGATAAGCCTTTTCTAATCTCTTCCACGCATTTCCCTCTTGAGCTGTTTGCTGCAAATGGGTGCCCGTTGTTCTATTTACATCTTTTTGGAGGTCTACCTATACTCCTCTTTGTTTCCCTGGGTCGTCATTGAATTAACTTTTTCGTGCATTTGCTGTTGTTTTGTCTGCCTAAATGACCAACCCATTGCCATTTGAGGTGTGCGACACGCTCTACCCTACCTGTGACTTTGGTCTTTTGTGAAATGATCTCATTATGTATATTATATGAGGCTATTTTCAACCGTTCTCCCACTACAAGGAGTTAATTGCTAAAAAGTGGTCGACTAAGATGTTTGTAGTGGCCAACCTATTTAAAATACTGATATCGGGTTTTCACAGAATTAAAATATTTTTAGTGCAGATTCACGTTAGATAACTTATTTGTGAAATGCAGTGCCATGTGTATTTTCGTCTAGGCGGATAAAAATTATTATAAGTTTCTTTATGATACTAAGTTTGTGCACGATAAAGGAGATGGGAATAAAAGTTTCAGAGCCTTAAAGTTTTTATTTTTATTGAACTGATTTTAATAACTAATTATAATAGCATTTGTACTATTTATCGCAATTCCTTTCACGGATGATCAAATTTTTTGAAAACGTTCACAGAATGCTAAATTTGTATACTAAAATATTGTGTCCTCCCACGGGACACACTATACTGACATGTTGTTCTGTAACAATTTTGCAATATATAAACAGAACAAACAGTAATTTTGCATATATGGAATTTGCACAAAAATACTTTTTTTCTGTGAAAACCTGATATCAATATCTTAAATAGATTGACCTCTACCAGCGTTTGAAATTTACCACTTTTTGGCATTTAACTCCCTCTAGTGGGAGAAAGGTTGAAAATAGCCTCATTTAATTTATATCAATTTGATCAGCACTGTAGCGGATTTTCAAAAATGCCATAATATACTGGGTGTTCTATCTAAAAGAAAACACATATTTAGTGCAACACTGTGTATGTAAACACCTCATATAAAGATAAATAATTTTAAAATATGTACAAGGACTGTACCTTCTGTCCAGCGGAAGCAGAAACTTAATATTTTGCTCGAGTGAGGATCAATCTTCTTTCCACGCTCCGATAGAACACGCTACAAAGTAATTCCATAGTCTTGTATCGTGCTTCAACTTTGGATTATACGAAATCTCGCTTTCGTAAAGTTACTTCTGAACGTTTCGGTAACATACGGTACAATTTTTGTTTGTATAGTTATGTATCAAACCAGTCTAGTGTTAGGTGCAAGCGAAACAATCGTATTATACTAGCTGCATGGCTTAATTACGAGAAATGTTCCAAAAATTGTTAAAGGTTGGCCGTTACTCTTGTTAACATACCCAATATTATTTTGACAGTTACAGTTGCTCTGTCGAAAGTTCTATTCATTGTAGCGGGAAACAGACCCTACTATCAAATTTCTTGAGAATGAAAGCCTACCAAGGTTAACCACTGGACTACCAACCTGGGGATATACCATCAGCACATAAGCAGATTAATAACTTACCCCGCAGTACTCAAATAATTAGTATTTCACAAAAACCAATATTTATTTTTATTTTAATTTAAATTCACTATAAAGATTTCTCAAAATGGCTACCGTTGCTCTCGAGACACGTTCTGGTTCTTCTTAAGAAAGATCTGGTTGCCCTGCGTAACATATTATTGCTATTCCGAATTAGTTCTGCTGCCTCAAAAATGCGCCTCCTTAGATCGATCTACAACAGTCTCTGAGGGTACTTGGTGTACCACATCTTTCATATAGCAGCACAAATAATAGTCTAAACAAGTGAATTTCGAAGGGGGCCAGAGTTGCTCTTCTCCTCTACTAATTACACGTCCTTCAAATCGTTGATTCAAAAATTGTCTTACACGTAACGCAAAGTGCGCAGGGGCATCATCGTGCTGGTACCACACACCATGTCTAATTACCAGAGGGACATCATCTAACAATCCTCCCAAATGATCTATAAATTTAAATATCTGTCGACGGTTATAGGGTTCTCAAAAACGAATGGACCAATGAGCATGTTATCAATAATTCCACGCCAGATATTAACTGAAAACATATGTTGATAATTTGACACTGTGATTTCGTGTGGATTCTCCAAATCCCAAGAGTGGCTGTTCTTTCTGTTCATTAATCCATTCCTTGTAAATGTTGCCTCTTCTGTGAATTCTATTACGTTCCGATTTTAACTAATTCAGCGGCAAAGTTCCATACGACTAGCGAAATCTGTAGGTAAGACGACTGAACAGGCTGGATATTGTTACCAACCCAATATCCAAAATTCTAAATTAAATTATTATTGCTTCATAACTATTGTAATGTGATTTCAATTGCATACACATTTAGTTGCAAGCAGCGATGTCATTTAACTCAGCAAAAATCAAAGTACATTAGAATATTAAATTAGGCAATGTGAGAAAAGTAATACGCTTGATAAGGGAAATTAAGTAACAACCAGGTCATCGTTTATGGGTGCAAACGAGAATTTATAAAAGGACACTTAAGATTGAATTAGCCAACAGTGCATAGAAAAACAGTTGATAGCGAAGAATAGATAGTGCATAGCTGGCAGTTGGCGTGTTCCAAAGAATGACAAATCCAGTAATGGCGATATACCTGTTTATATCTTTGTTAGTAGTTTTAGCATAATATTTTAGAATAAGTTGTAATAGTTGTGTAGTACGTAGCAAATGAATAAATCAAATCATTTTATATAAGGGTAGTTGTTTCTCTGGTGATATCGGCGATAAGGACAAAGGGGCCCTTATCAGTTACAGCCATAGACCTAACAATATGAAATGGATATATCTCCTAATGATCCAAATTTATGGAAAACCACCAAACAGATTATTGGGCCGCTAATAACGATTCCTTCATTAAGAGTTAATAACCAAGCATACACAGAAAACACCCATAAATGCGAAATATTTGCAGACTACCTTTTGAACAGACATTTATTACCATAATAAACGAAGAAAATAGGGACTTCGTAACTCACGTAGAATCAACCATTTAGGACAGCGATCCCGATAATTTCAAGCCATCATCATCAGCTGAAATTAAACTGTATATTAACAAACTTAAATTAAGAAAGCTCTGGTCCCGTATATGGGCCAAAATAGTGCACTCAAGGATCTACCAAATAAAGCGATAGCATTATTAACAACAACCTTTAATGCTTGGTAGCGCCTGGATCATTTTTCAGACATGTGGAAAGAAGCTTAAGCAGGACGCGCACTGAATCGGCTCGGATCAGTCCGCTCGGAACGGTACGATCGGAACGTCAGTGTACACCGCGCACTGAATCGGCACATTCAGTTTGTCTTCAGCAGCAGTTTAGCACAGACGTGAGACAATTTTAAATACGTGATATAAAAAAATTAGTTTTACTTCATCAGAATCTGACGAAGATATTATGATTGCCTTATTCTGCGAAGAAATGGAAAAACATAAACCAAGGTTCTGGATCCATAACATTAATCTTAAAAGAGAAACCTATGGAGAGTTTTACCACTTATTTCCTGATTTACTTGGAGATGCCGAAAAGTTCTTTAAGTATTTTCGAATGTCTAGTGCAAAGTTTTATGAAGTCATTCAGCTATTACCACTTAAAAAGCAGTTGAAAATAGTTAACAACCATAAGAGCATTCGGCAGTTTTTGCCCCTTCTATCATTCTTTGCCGATGCCGAGACGATCCGGCCGGTCTGAGCCGGCCGAGCCGATGCAGTGCGCGGCGATGCATTTAATTTCCTGTATAGCAAAACCTGCCGATCGTGCCGTTCCGAGCGGACTGATCCGAGCCGATTCAGTGCGCGTCCTGCCTTAATGCTAATGTTCCACAATCCGGGAAAATCTCTCCACACTTCATCAGGTTGCCGGCCGCCTTCTGTCTTCTGTCCACCGTATCAAAATTGTTTGAACGAATTAAACCGTCGTAGTTGAGGGGTTTTTCAATATTATAAATACAGAATGATAGATTTCTGTGTAAAAACTGTGTTTTAATGTTGTTTAATCAATTTGTCACATGCACCCGTTCTGCCATTTTACAATTACTATCAATCTTTTTAATGACTAGTGCCACATGGTGGTTCATGTTCAAACTACATAAATGTTATAATTAAAATAAATCCAAACAAGTACGAACCCAAGATTTTACTGTACGGAACTAGTAGATCTGCCTAATATTATAATTAACAATACAGCAATCATTTTGAACCCAAAGGATAAAGCAGTTAGATAGCTTGACATACACATGGATAGAAAACTCACATGGAGTCTTCAATTAAATAAAAAATTATCAGATAGTTAGGCTCCATTGGGAATGCTGCTCCCATTAATTAATAAAAAATCCTCTTTAATAATACAGCACAGGAAATTATTCTACATGTCACTGCTCAGATTTATAAGAACTACGGCTGCAATGTCTTCAAAGACAAACATTAGGAAATTCCAACCGTTATAAAATATAACACTGAGTATAATGGTCAACGCGCCTTAGTTTGTGAAAAGTAATCAAATCTACCACAAATTGAACATCCTTACTATCTAGGTCTTCATTCATACTATTTCATAACAGTTTTATCAAAATCTGCATCAGGGCAGTGGTGAAAGTCCTCTATGGCATCGAATAACCGTTGATTCACACCACGCTCAGAAAAAACTCCCTAGTGATTTCTTACATACATCACCAAATGACTCAGATCAACAGTGCTCACACGACCGTTGTGTAATAAACGACGACAATACAGATGATACCGGAGCAGCTGTAGTAACCGACTTAATTAAAGTTATATATTGTGAAACTGTAATGACGCTTACTGCCATGTGTAGCGTATGTGTTCTGCTGTTGATCTGGCAATAA
This sequence comes from Limonius californicus, assembly GCA_014611495.1. Classification (NCBI taxonomy): domain Eukaryota; kingdom Metazoa; phylum Arthropoda; class Insecta; order Coleoptera; family Elateridae; genus Limonius; species Limonius californicus. The sequence continues at coordinate 5,178 of JABXWE010018685.1, forward strand.
ATTCTATATTAAAAAAAAACGAGCGAAGGCAAAAATTCGACTGAAATTCTGAAAATGCTACGAGCACAATACTCATTTTTATGAGAAACACTTTTTCTATTCTGCTGTATATACCCGGCACTGTGTGCATTGACCGACTAAAAATAACCATTGCTACAGATGATGCTGCGTTAAGAAGAACCAGTCTGGTTAACAGGAGCATCAGTTCTTCAGAACAGGCCAAATTTTTAATTTTGAACTCAAAGATTTAGAACACGTAAGAAAGCACTGCTGCATGATATTACTAATACCAGATAGTACAAAAATATTAGTACCAGTTTGCTTTTTAAAGGGGTAAAATGATGTAAATGTTTTGTTAGTAAGGTGTTTAATATACTTAATGTACAAATCTCAATTTAATTCATATAATTACAATAGAAACATTAAACCAGCTAGAATAATACACAATATCAAATTAATCAACAACAGAACATAAATGTTACCTAATTTCAATCGCGTAATGTAAAACAATAATCAACTCAAATCCTTAAATTTTCGTTCCTGGAGGATTGGGATTTGGTATTTCTTTAGCTATTTGTCTGAAATATCCAGTAAACATATCCAGTTGGGTTGTCATACGTATTTTAAGATTAAATTTTTTAACTGTCTCCTCCACAACCGGATAGAGGTGTTGAAGGACGCCATGATCCAACGTTGGAAATAGGTGATGAAGTGCATGGTCCCCAAAAGTAATCAACACCAGGAAGTGGTTTCCCGTGACTTCATACCGATCTGCTATGCTGTCCAATTGACTGATTCCCCAGTCTCTTTCATTTTCTGGCCTTATTCAATATTAAATGAACTGTCCTTTCTACTTTATATTATTACATACCTGGGTTCATCTCCATCCATAAAAATGTCCGGATGAAAATGAGTACCAGTAGAAGATATAAGAGCGAAGGAAAAGTTTCCCGCAGCCAAAATAAACTCCCACATCACAATTGTCCATAAAAAGGACCGACCTCCAAAAAAGCACATCGTCAATGGGAGTACGTACGGCAATATATCTGTTACCCTAATTTTCTCCGCACAACGAATCCGTTTCCCCAGTTTGTATGTCCTAAACAGTAAACCGAGCTACTTTACTTTCATGGGCTTATGTCATCGACATGAGCATACTTTAGTATGGACTGAAATGGAAGCCCAATGATCCATATGAACAAAGGTTGGTAGATCAGATTTCCGTATTTAACTAAAACTGATTTCTTCTCAGGAAAAATATTAATTATGGGATAAAGATAAAGAATTTGCAAATCAGCTATAGTATTGGTTAGCATGTGGTGGCTTATAACATGAAGAATTCTCCATTCTCTAAAATTTAGAAATGGTAAAGTTCAACTTGGAACGGTACCTTGCAATAAATTCACCTTGAATCTTGCACACACATATCACTGTAGTACATCCTGAAATTGTCTTTTTGATGGGTGTAATTATGGGAAGCTATAATAGTCAAGCTAAGTAATATTCCTGATACAATTCCGAGGGTGTAACTCCAAAATATTGTAGCAAGTACAGCAAAAACAAAAGTTCCTGCTACCAAAGCATCAGAATACATGTTGGACAGCTTTATATCGTCCTTGGGAACCGTTTTCAGTGCTTCTCTCACATTTCTTTTCACAGTTCTATAAAATCCATCATCTTTGAAGGTAAATGGAGAAGCCCTTGCTGTTTTCGCTTTTCTAACGTAAAATCTGTCCAATAAACTTTCAGGAAGGGTGGATATATGATGCACTTCAAAAGCCTCTGTTATATCGGTTCCCTGCAATTTTTTAGTGAGTCATGTAAACTGGGCTTCATTCCTATTGATTATAATATAATACTTACTTTTGTGTCTTCAAGCCAAAACTGCCCGCCTGGGTGAGATTTAATAAAACTTGTAACGTCGTAAAGACTATCATGAATTCTCCAAAGGCCTTCTGCCCCATCTGTTGCTCTCTTATCATCTAGCCATTTGTCAAAATCGTTACTGAAACCAGTATCCGGTAAAGGAGTTGGGATGCCTACAGTTGATTTTGGTGCCATGTTTAATAACTGAGCAGCTCGAACGCTATCAACACTTTTATACTATAGTTACGTGACCCCCACTGAATCTTGGTTGATATTATATCTAATACAATCTACGCACAAGAGTAGCTTTATGTCCTGTATATAATATGTTGAAGTTTTAAAGCGCCAATTGGCTATATATAAATAATCTCAATAATTTTGGTTGTTTGGGATAAACGGCAAAATATAAAATGCACATGAAAATGACTTCTGAGTTAACTTATTTTTAATGTTGCTAACAGCATTACTTTTGTTTTCTTCAAATCTGCATTAAAAACAAGATTAGTTAGCAATATCAATAGACACGACTCGGTACTTACTATACTTAGATTAAAAATATGTAAGTACGTTAACTCAAATAAAACCGATTCACTGAATAAGATAAAAAATTAAAAATTCCATTAAAAAGGTTATTGATAATAGTATAGCTTTTTTATCTGTGTGTAAGGAATGAAACATCATCTTTCTGCAGAGAATAAACAAGTATCAGTATTATTTTTATAAATACTTGACCTTCCACTTATCATGTTACTTAATTTTAAGCACGTGTTAAATGAATGGTTATGTAAAAATTATACGTATATTATATAAAAGAGTTTTCATGGCTACATGAAGGATATCAACAATTTAAACTTTGGCTTCCAATTACATCGCTCTGCAATTATAAAAGACGACGGTAGTTGGGCGCGCAGTAATAAAGACAAAGCAACAGCTTTTGCTAAACTAAAATGTTTTCAAGCCTCACCCCACACAGTTCCCTCAAAAAGAAGAATATTTAAAACTCTGGAATCCCCATTTCAAATGTGTTTACCACCTAAACCAATTAAGATGAATGAAATTCAAGAAGTAATTGATAAGAAGATCAATCCTAAAAAATCCCCTGGGTACGATCTAATTACTGGAGAAATCACTAAACATCTACCTGCAAAAGCTATCCGGTTTCTTACAATAACTCACAATGTTATAATTAGGACTGGCTACTTCCCCAGTTTATGGAAAGTAGCACAAATTATCATGATCCCAAAACCGGGGAAACCTCCAGGTGAAGTCACTTCACACAGACCAATAAGTCTACTCCCAGTGTTGGGTAGTAACTAAGTAAAAGTAACTCGTTACTAGTAACTAGTTACTTTTCAGTAACTTAATAGTAATTTAATTACTTTTGTGTTTTCAGTAATTGTAACTGCAACACGTTACAATTATTTAGTAACTTTAGTAACTGAATATGACAAGTTACATTTTCATGCCACAAATATAAAATATTTTAAAAAATCTGTTTTTATAGCGTAGTACTTAAGAAATTATACCTGAAGCTGAAGAATTTGTTGAAATTTCGAATGCCTTAGTATGCAAATGCTAATACGGAACACAGGAATACCTTCTTGTACTTAGTCGATAATAAATAATATTTGACGGATCCTATTTGGGCGGTGACAGCTTTTTCCAGTAATCTTTAATCCTTTAACAACTAGAAGCTCTCTGAGCAGGTATGCGGATTACTGGGAAATACATTCCTAACACCTGTGCGTAGGTTGGGGGTGTCTAATTCAGACGAAAATACATTCACCGTCTCTATATTTCAATAATAACGAAAAATAAAATAGAATCGTGGGAAAATCCCAAAAACATCGTTGAACCAGCGCCTCTAAGCTCTAAGTCTGTTCCTTTCCCCACGTATAGAATATTTGCTAATAAACAATTGCTTATAAATGTGTGTTTCTGTTGATATTAAGTTGGTAGTAATTGCGTGTACATTGCTTGCGTCTCATAAAAAAAAATAACTTAAAAAATAACGAGTTACTTTGTGGTAACTTAGTAACTTATTCAAGTTACTTTTATAATTCTGTAACTTAGTAACTTACTTAGTTACTTTTTTGCCGAGTAACTGATTAACTTACTTGGTTACTTTTTTAGAGTAACTTACCCAACACTGTAATAACTCCCAATATTATCTAAAATATTCGAGAAAATACTACTGAAGAAAATACATATTATCCTGGAGGAAAAACATTTACTCCCAAACGACCAATTCGGTTTCCGGCATCAACATGGAACCGTTGAACAAGTGCACCGAGTGACCAACAAGATATCCAAAGATCTGGAAGGTGGCAGATACTGCTCTGCGGTACTCCTAGATTTATCAGAAGCATTTGACAAGTTGCATGAGGGTCTGTGCTACAACTTCAAAGAAATTTTACCACACCAAATCTATCAAGTCATCTAGTCCTACGTACCAATTCTTGGTAAAATATAAGGACGAAACCACAGACCTTCTACCAATACACTCTGGTGTCCCACAGGGCAGTGCCCTGCGATCTCACCATCTCGAGGCTAACCAAAACAGCAACTTTTGTGGACGACATAGCTATACTTGCTTCCCATGTCAAACCCAAATCAGCGTCCCGATATCTACAAGTGCACCTCAATAAAATACAGCATTGGTTAAAAACATGGAGAATTCAAGTAAATGAATCCAAATCGCACCACATCACATTCACAACAAAAAAAGGAAACTGTCCCCCGGTAACACTAAATGATAAGTAACTGACTCACATTGAATCCGTCAAGGATCTCGACCTCCATCTTGACAGAAGAATGCCCTGGAGAACGCATATATTCTGTAAGAGGAAGCAACTAGGAATCAAATTTAGTAAACTTTACTGGCTAATTGGTAGAAAATCAAAGCTAACTCTAAATAACAAACTACTAGTTTACAAAGTACCCCTAAAGCCCATATGGACTTATGGCATAGCACTGTGGGGAACAGCAAGTAAATCTAACGTGGAAATTCTTGAACGATATCAAAATAAGGTGCTACGCATTATCGCAAACGCTCCATGGTTTGTGCTCAACAGAATAATACTAAGTGATCTGTGTACACCTACAGTTAAGCAAGAAATACAAAGTTATAGTGTAAAATGTAAAGACAGATTAAGTGTTCACCCCAACAGTCTAGTTAATAACCGAATGACAGTGGTCGATGAACCCAGAAGACTATAAAGGTTTAAACCTTCAGATCTGCCAACCCGTTTCCAATAAAATTATTAATCACTTATCATAACCTGTAGGTATCTTCTCGTAACTTGGTTATAGTAGAAATATTGTATTAATTTGGAAAGAGCTCGCTGGAGCCCTACTCCACAGGACAATTCATTAGGCAGCTTGCTGCCGCTACCTCTCCTGTAAACATATGTAATACTTATTGTCCCACTCGGGACAGATTTTATTAATAATTGGAGTTATTTAAAAAAAATTGCATCGCAGTATTTACTAAATACCCATGTAGATATTTCTTCTAGTATTGCTATTCACATATACGTACAGTGTTCGTACCATGCATTTTTAAGATTGCTATTTAGACCCACATGTTTCAGATCAATCAACGAAAATAGTATCTTCAGAATACATTCAGACTTCCAGAAACTTTTTAGGGCGATAGACCTGAAGGCGCAAAGAAGAACAAGCAAGAGCTGAAAAACCGCAAGGGAGACATATGGTACACAGATGGATCTAAAACTAATAGCGGAACGAGAGCAGAGATATTTGTAATTAGAACAGGAGAAGACTAGTATTAACACGGGATCCTTAACTACTGTTTTCCAAGCTGAAACCATAGCCATGACATCATACGTGCAGACGATGATAAACAGAAGTTACCAATTTAAAACCATCTATATCATGTCTGATAGGCAAGCAAGCAGCTCTGAAAGTTCTACAGAGCGTAGTAGTACATCCCAGAACAGTTAAGAACTGCCTCGGAACAGTAGTGACGGTAACATATGATAATCCTGCAATCAATGCTAGAACACCAAAGGTTTAAAGGAAACGAAAAAGCCGATCAACTAGTTAAAATATGCGCTGGAGAGAAATTACTTGGCCCGGACCTTTCTGTGGGACAGCATATCAGACCATAAGGGAAACAGTAATGCGTAATGCCTTGACACTATTGTTAGAAGATGTACCTCTTATTCATAGAATGAATATGTGATTGATGCACATTTTTCAATCATGATTAGAAATTTCCTAAACGAAAATTACAACGGCATGTGAATAGGGCGAGGAGGTCCAGTTGTGTGGCCACCTAGATTTCCTGACCTCAATCCGCTCGACTTTTATATTTGGAGGTATTTAAGATTGCCAGACTGTTCGTATGAATCCGTTTATATTTACGGAGATGCGAAGCATGTGTACAAATGGAAGCAAGACATGTAGAACATCTACTTTAATTATTTGTAATTAAAATGTTTTATTTACACAGCTATTTGTGTTAAAGGGTGGGGAGCTTATTGAAATAACAAGCAATATTTATTTTCTTAAAAAAACTCCATATCTCGAAAACGGTTGATTTTCGAACCCAAATATATTACGACTTTTTCGTTTGTATTGACGAGATGGCGAAGGAAAATATGCCTGAAAAAACGTTCAGAAATAAAACTTCTCCAAACGAAACATTATAATTTTAATGTACACCGAAAAGTTAAGAAAGCTACTGGAAAATACAGATCAAAGCCAACAAACAAACTCATAAACAATGAAGAAAATGTAGTAGTTGACAAGAAGGAAATTAAGAATACTTGAAAAATATACATTGAATATATCTGCTAAGATGAAAACTCAGAAACAACAAATAGAAGTCTAAAACGGAACAAATATTTTACATGAAGAAAACAGAAATATAATAACTCAAATGAAAGATGGAAAGGCTCTAGGCCCCGATAATTTCCAAGCAGAATTCTGAAAACTATGAACGACGAAGGAACCTTACGGTTAACCAAGATATTGAATCTTATATAAATATACAGGGTGTCCCTACTTTGCCTTAAAAGCTTGAGGTAACATTTTCCTTTAAGAATTGTTAAGACAAAACTGCACGAAAAAATTTGCACGCCAGCTTAGTTTTCTTGTACGATGGTGGTAAAGTTCGTACCTTTAGTGCAGAATTTTAGCCAAATGGTTATAATAAACTAAGTAAAACATGTATTTGCTAAATGAGGAAACTTAAATTAAATCAAAACCGCTAATTAACATTGAATTAGTAATTTAGTTCTTTGTTTGGAAGTACTATCAAAACTCACACTTTTGATAAAAGTAAAATTTCACAACAATGCTGATGCATAGGTACTGTGATAAAAATTTCGAAAATCTGTTTGTGTTTTGACACGTGTGTAAAGTAAATCAATTGTGAATTGACATTACGAATTCTGCATTAAATTCGCTTTTAATTCGTGTTATTGAGTTCACTTGTGTCTTGACCATCATTATGTTATAAAAGAGTACGTGGATATGATTTGGATTGTTGCGGAATGTGAAGGAAACTGCAATGAGGCTGCTAGGGTTTACGCTCAGCGTTTTCCTAGACATCCAGGCCACGTAGTAATTCGAGCTGGAAATCACAGATTTCGAGAAACTAGAAATATACTTCCTGTTCAAAATTGGGATAGAGGTCGACCAAGAACTGTTAGAGGCAATAAGAAGAGGAGGTTCTTGATCTGGTAACTGAAGAGCCAAGTATTAGTGTGCGTGCTGCTTCTAAAGTTGTTGGTGCATCAAAAACCACTGTTCACAGGATCATAAAGGATGGCCTTTATCCCTACCATAAAGTCAGGGTGCAAACATTTATTGGAGGAAGATTATGAAAAACGCATTACCATCTGCAACTGATTATTACAACAATATACATATAAAACGAACTCATATCTAGAATCTTTGGTTTTGCACACATTCATGATTTCGTTGTTAATATAAATATCCGACATTTACCAAGGTGCATCGCGTGAACGTTAAATTCTTGTCGCATGTGCCATGTTCGCTCTTGAAACCGCCAATCAGTGTATATTTATGTACATATATACATAAATACTCGAATTTATATTGATTTCGAAAATGATATGGTATGTCGAAATATTTACACACGTATATGGCGCAAAACGCTAATAAAACCAGCTGGAAATGGCGAATACTATTATAAATTCTTAAATTCAACGAGGGTAGGCAAAAAACAATAGCATGCTCAAATTTTGCCTGTTGTTGAACATTCATGGGAAACTCGTGTATGAATTGCTTCTTGCATTCCAAGAATCTAATATCCTATCTTATTCGTGAAACTTCTGATAATCATAAAACTTCCTATGCACTGAAGATAAAGTGTAGCAAATAATCGAAATACCACTTGTGTCTTATAAAACCGATTGATATTTTGGTGAAGTATATTGATATTGTCCTAATAAATTACAGTAAGTTATGGTTTAAACAAAGTATATCGTCCATTACTGTCTGTATTAATAATAGTTACCGTTCGATTTGGTTTTCCTAACAAAAAAGCACCACCCATACCTACAGTGATGACATCACCTTGAAATATGTGCCTGTGAGTTAGCATATTTATAATAGGCTACTTTGCACTGATAGTGACTTATCTATTTAAGATTTTTGTTACAGCTCCCGCTTTATCTTTTTAATAAATAGTAGAGTTTTTAAGAAGCATATTCTGCCGGCCTTGGTGGTCTAGTGGTTAGCGCATTTGCCTTTAGATCCGAGGGACGGGGGTTCGAACCTGGCTGAGGTCGGCGAGATTTTTCTAGCGGGGAAAAATCTGAAAATGCGCCTTCTGTCGGATAAGAAGTAAAGCCGTAGGTCCCGTGCCACTGCAATGTGTGACACGTTAAAAATCACTCCTGGAGTTGGAATTATCCCAGATAGGCAAAATTCTTAGTTAGGGTGTACAATGGGCCAAATGTGGCCTAAGTGCATAGAGATGCTTGGAAAACCGCGTCCTAGATCTCGCTCTTTCAAAGCAAGCAAGCAAGCAAGAACATATTCTTTTAGAAGAAACGTAAATTTGCGACATGTTTCATAACTTTTAAATCATTTGCTATGTACAAGCAAGTTTCGTTGTTTATATTTGAGTTAAACATCCGAATGGCTCTTTGCTAGTTAACCGAATGAATTTTAAATTTATAATAAGTAATTAAAAAAAATTAATAATAATAATAGACAATTTCAACAGATATTTATTTTTATTTATGCTTTATACTTATTTCGACATGCAAAAAGTCATTTTCAAAAGCATTTAATGAAGTAAGCTTTTGCAACTGGGGTAACAGCACACTGGACCTTGATTTCGGACTTGGCTCAGGTCTATTATTATAAGGTAATTAACCCTTCTTCTTCTTCTTCTTCTTCTTCTTCTTCTTCTTCTTCTTCTTCTTCTTCTTCTTCGCTAATCCCTATGCCCTTTCAGGCGTCGGATGTGGGTTCCATGTCCTGCATCCATTTTCTCCATTCTTTCCTATCTCTTGCTAGTGTTCTCATCTCCTCTATCGTCTTTCCTCTTTCCCTCCCTATTTCTCGGATTTGGTCCATCCATTTTCTTCGTGGTTTTCCTTTTTTTCCTCTTCCTTGGTTTTCCTATTTTCATTATTTTTCTTGCGATTCTGTCGGGTTCCATTCTTACTATGTGCGCATACAAGTTCAGTTTTTTTTTTATTTTTTTCCATGATTGGCTCTTGTTTTGTTATTTCTCTAGTTCTGTCGTTTCTTATTCTATCCCATTTAGTTTTTCCCGCGATTTTTCTAAGGTGTTTCATTTCCATACCATTTACTTTATTTTCGGTAATTAACCCAAATATTATTTACTGTTTATTACTTCAGATGTTCAAACATACCAATAAACTCATGAATACGTTGCACCTTCATATTTTGTTTTTAAATTTTTCAATCCAAACTTACATCACTTTTCAAATTGTTGATGATTCGATGTTACTTTCTTTTACTTTATTTTAAATTAAATTCGATTGCTATTCCAGTTGCAGTTCCAGAATATGATGCGACTATCTCTCAAATAATTAATAGGTATAAAATTTTTACCCCACTTGTAGATGATTCCTAACCTTGAAGTTTGTTGACGTTTTAAACGTCAAACGCAGATACAAACAAAACATGTCGAAAAAAAAACAGCTGAAGTCTACTGATGCCACTTTGATACTCCACCCCAAATTCTTGATTTTTGGGTAATTTACCGAATTTTTTTCATTTTTCACACAGATAAATAACGCTGATTTAAACCGTAACACTTGATAACATAGTTTTAATCAAACAGGATGTGATAAACACACGCAATTACAATTTTAATTGACTCGCCAGACGAGCGTCTGTTTGCGTTGAGATTTTCATGGCAAGTCCTCGTTGTTGTTTTCTTTTTTTAAACGGAATCCTAAATGTCAAAATAATCATACAAAATTAGTAACGCTTCATTACACACCCCTCCTACTTCGGAAAGAGAAAGATTTATCTTTTTTGGAGGTCCTCATTCCACTTTAACGAATGTTAAGCACTCTTCCATAGTTCATACTGCACCCCGCGGTCGCACACCACTACGATGTCTTCCGCCGAGGGGGCAGATGGGGCAGCGGTCGGTCTATCGCATGGGAAAGCTCGGGATATCCTTTCCGTCTTTCCGCATCAGGAGCAGAACAGAATTCGGGGACGGTGGCATCTTTTGCGGTAATGGCCGCTCTGGCCACACCTTCGAGCATACTGCCCCGGCGCAGACAGAGATGCGGCGCTCAGGGTAAGCGTACGATCCAATAATAAATGGATCTGGCAGTGAAATCTCGCTAGAACCTTGTGCGGGCATCTCGGTTGGTCGTTCGCTTAGGAGATTTCTTCTTCCTGCTCACCACGGGGAATGAGGCGTGATGAGTTCGTTGCGCTTTCTTCATATTGAGCTAAAACGGACAGTTAGAAATTCGCTGTCGGTCGGTGGTGCTTACAAATGAACGGGTTTGAGATCTTTGGCATGAACTCGCGGAATCCGCTTTCCTGCTGCATCTTTTAATTGATACACCACTGGGGAAACGATTCTGGTAACGATCTAGGGATCAGAGTACCTTGGTGCTAATTTTGCTGCGAAGCCTTGAGCTGCTGAGGATAGATGGTGTTCCTTGTTCATCACTTGGTCACCTATGCGGCACTTCCAATCTCTTCGGCGTAGGTTGTAGTGATGCCCCTGTGCGGTGAATGTTCTCGCTATGTTTACGCGGACTAGCTTAAATACTTCTCGTAATTTGCGGAGTCGGGTTTGGTGATTTTCAGGGACGGTGTCGCTTTCAGGGTTGGTGTCTTCTTTTGGTCCCCATAATTCTCGGCGAAGAGCATTTGGTAGTTCTAGCTCTCTTCCGAAATTGAGGAACGCAGATGTAAAGCCGGTGGACTCATGTTGTGCGGTGTTTATGGCTAACACAAATTCGGGTAGGTGCTGATCCCACTTACACTGATTATTCTCGCAGTATTAGGCAATCATCGTCTTCAGCGTTTTGTTAGTGCGCTTCACGGGGTTTGCTTGTGGAGTGTACGGCGGTATGAAACGGTGGTCGATTCCAAACTCTTTCAGGAGCTGGTGGAAGGTACTGCTGTTATACTGGGTGTCGTTGTCGGTGATAACGGTTCGAGGAGTTCCTAATCGGGTGAGGATTTCCTCGAATAGCGCTTTGCTAACGGCTTGCGCGTACGCCTTACGGATGGTTTTGCACTGCACCCGTTTAGGGAGCCGGTCTTGAAATACTGCTTGCTAGGTAGCGGTTTGGTAGCGTTAGCAGGTTATACACCTCTTTACATACTTTGCCCCTTCGCGGAGCATTACCCATATGTCCGGCGCTTGGGACGTCTGGTTCTCCTGCAGTACCCTTTGGTGTAGCGGAGTCGGTACGCACAACTACCGAGGATCGGTGAATTCGTCGGCCTTCGGGCTGCTGTCGTAGAAATGTAGATACAGCTTGTCGTGTCGGATGGTATAATCGGGGAAGTTGGCAGGTTTTCGGGTGACTTCTTCATACTTACGCTTATATCAAGCGCACTCCGGCACGTCGATAGTACGCAATGCATGGTCGGTAGCCGTTTTTGAATTTGGCAACGGTTCGCGGGATAACGCGTCTGCGACACGGTTTAGTACTTCCTTCCGGTATTTGATCTCGAAGTCGTACTGTTGAAGTAAAATACTCCAGCGGATCAACCTTCCTGCGGGGCTCTTAATAGAATGCAGCAAACGGAGAAACTGGTGGTCGGATATCCCTGTGAAACGGTAGCCTTCCAGGTACGGTCTCATCTTCTCGATTCCCCAGACGATGGCTAGACATTCCTTCTCGGTGACGGAGTAGTTCTTCTCGGCTGGAAATCATTTACATCAAAACTGAAATTATAGCCATATTCCTTATTTAAAAAGGAAGGTTTTAACACCCCACACGGCTGATTAATTATTTTTTTAACAAAATTCATATTCATTTTAAATATAAATCACCTTAAATTAATGTTATTACAACTAATGATTATCAAAATCATAATAAAATGTTCTTCACACCTATATCTAAATATTACTCACAAAAAACATACAATTGAAAGGTCCATTTTCCTCCACAATTACATGTTAGTTGACATTTGTCGAACACGAAGATTATGATTATTATAGATAGGAAGAAATTTCAAATAATCTTCGTGAATAGAATTCTGTTCGGTACAGTATCTAACGAAAATGGAACATTTAGATGTTGCTGAAATATCGGTGGTAGAATCAAAAGCCAAACTAAAATATTTACAATTTTTGATATCTTCTATGACGCGATTAGAAACGTGTTTTGCAATATCTTCAATACGTCTAATGCAGGTAGAATCAGAGAGCTTTTCTTCTCGATCATATATACTACCGTTCCCCCGCTCGAAACCGCTTTTTGCATTACTTCAGGGGGTACGAGCGTCCCTTACATACTAACCATTCATGCAACATGCACCCTAAACGTAATTAAGCGAAATGCGGTCGCCCCAGTCGGGAGTCGAACACCCTAGCCAATCGGTCACCTTTCGCTATGACCTCGACTGGCAGCACGTATCCGCACTAGTCCACCGTGGCCCCAAGAATCAGAGAGCTGCATGTGTTTGATTTGCGATATTATTTGATTTTTATTGCCAAATTTATCAAATAATACATTGGAAGCACCGAGAAAACATTCCTTCACAATCTCTGCGTCAGTAAATGATTTCATATGTTTACTAGGTATGTAACAAATTTCATACGGTGCTCTTGTCACCGCTGTATCTTGTGATATCGCCACTGGCATAAACTTGCTCATGCATGGCGCGAACGCTCCAAAAATTGTTAACCTGGGTAGTCTCTGGAGTTGTCCAGAATTCAATTATACGTGTTTGGAAAAAAATAAATTTATTAATATACGTAATGCGATAAGGACATAAGATGTATAAAGTAAATAAATTTGAAATTCTAATTAATTATTATCAATCAAATAAATTCCGCCGCCAGTGGTTTTCCTTGTAGTCCCAATGGTTCGGTCGTCCGGGTCGATGGAACTACTGCCAGCTGGTTTTGGTAGGTCACGCTTCCTGCGGTGGACAAAATGGCCGCCGCTGTCACCTGTACGAGTCCAACGTAAATCAAACAATTAGCCTTAATTTGCTGTTGCCAAAGGAATTAAATTCCCTTGCGATCGGATCAACGGTATACGGGATTAGTGATAGTGAATGATACACTTTCCAGTTTAAGAATGTGGGCTTTATTGAAATCAACCCTGACAGTCTTTGTGCAAAAATTCACCGGTGTTTCAATCGCCGCGAGTAGCTTCCAGAATAAACAATCTATATGTATTGTATTGCAAACGTTACTGTAATCAATCTTCAAACAGGAGATTTCTAAGTGAATCAGTGTTCCTGGAAGTCAAAACTCAATCTACGCGGTTTCTAACAGTACAGTTGTGTTACAAATAATTCAACTTTGCTTTGCTTAAATTATTATTCGGATAGGATTCTGACTTTTACAGTGAAATTGTCTGGTACACGGGCAATGCCCTCTAAATAGTTGACTAAAATTCTCCAGTCTTTCTAAAGGGAATGGGGTTACTTTCCCTATAAACTTGCACAAAAATTACTCTGCGACAGAATTTATAGATCGCTTTGAACTGTTCAAAATGCTCCAAATTAATTCAAATCTGCTAACGGACTTACAAAAATTTGCCGTTTCGTGAAATTGCTCCACAAATCAAGACAAACCTTGTACAGGGTGTTCAACTATCAACAACAGGTATTATTAAAGTTAAGATACGTCACCAATTCAGACACTGGTTCTCCTAACAATAATAACCTTTATACAGAATTATGTACTGAGGTTCCACGAATCAAACACCGGGGAACGAACAATAAAAATGTCTGCACAGGGAAAACGTACTACAGGGCACTCAAATGAACAAGCAAAGCAAGTTAAATATTTATATCTACTAACTTTACTGTCAAAAATGTCCTGGAAATCCAACGATTTCGAACGGCGGTATAATTTAACAAATGACCCCAACAGCTACCTACGATCGACGGACACTAGCTCGCTCAGCTTCAGACTCGGTAACTGGAAAATGAAATAGTATTAAATTCGTTAATACAACGGCAAAATACTGGAAAATTATTAATTCACTTGCGGGTAAGTATCAGGAATTATTAAACGGATTCTACTAGACTGGTTATTTTCAAAAACGGATTTTCAAGACTAGGATCTTCTAGAATACTCTTAAAGAAGGCTGAGGAATATTTTCTAACTTTTGATGAAATCAAGAGCCAGGAAATAAAGTTATTTCAAATGGCCGCGCTCCCGCTTATATACAGGCCATATCTCGATTTCCGTCATGCGCGCTCCCCCCTCTGCTGGAGAAAGGGACGCTTGTTCTAGAACATTCCACGTCACGGTTGTGGCAGATGTATGTTGATGTTCTGGTATCTTCAAAATGTTGAAACTTCGTGAACTTGTAATTAAACCAAATTATGCACTTGTCAACATTTTGGCCCGTTACAATATCTTGTTCTTGCAATGACTTTTGAAGAAACTTAGCTTTTCACATCTTTATTAATATTTTTTTAATATAACACTTTCACGACAGATCAAACATGTTGCCGAACGATGTTTATTTGCTATGCTAATTGCCTTGAAACATTCTATTTTCGTCGGACATTTTTCGTTTGAAGATACTTCCCCGAGTAATTAAATTATAATGAAACAATACGTCAAAAATATGCTATATCTGTTCGGCGTAGTTGGCACTTGAAATAAAGGAACGAAAGGGTCACGCATTAATGTTATTACTCAACTAACCCAAATAACAACGTTATGAGTACATTAAAATGTCTTGTGTTTAAAAAAATCTCAAGATTTTAAAAACTTAGACGGTAAGATTTTTTAAAAAGCACCTTCCTAATAATACGTGTGTCTCGGGCCGCCTATAAAAGTTTGGGGGTCGCATGCGGCCCGCGGGCCGCAGGTTGAGTACGGCTGCACTAAAATTTTAACTACAATTTTCTTGAACACCTCAAAGATTAGTAGGTGATGCTCATGTAACCAGCAATGAATCAAGTGATCAAAGATCGATAATTGCAGCTTACAATCTGCATATAATCGTGTATTACGGTGGATACACACGGCGCTAGAAGAAAAATTATCATTTCCACGCCGCGTGTATATTTTTGGCACACGGGCTAGAAAGAGCAAAAAAGGCACTTTTTGCATTACTTTCATAATTTCATACTATCACATTTTTTTCAAATTTACTTTAAAAATAATAGCGTGGCGCCAGAGTCCGTTTTACCAAAATTAGCGCGGCAGTCAACGTGTTAAGAATTACTTAAATAAATTATTTGGAGAAATGGGACGTTATTGAATCGAATTTTTTGGGATACAATATTATAGAAGTAGTAATATAAATCCGGGAGTAAACGAGCATGGTTGGAGGCAATTTTGAACTTTAACTGAACTAAATAAGACTTTGTTATTTATTTATTTTTTTTGTTGTTCTTTACTTATTTAACCCGCACTGTACATCATTGAAGTTTCAATAGGTTATAACTTCGATATACGTAATAAACTTGCTATAAACTGTATAAATTGTGTTCATATTGGTATTTAATGACCCAAAAGTTTGTTACTAAATCATTCATAAGTAGAAGATAGACATTCAAAATTCCATATTACATAAAATTGCGGGAGTACATTTAAAAATTTAACTGTAAAATAGTAAATGGAATACAAAGATAAACAAACAAAATATTATAAATAATATATTCACAAATATTGTGTTGCAGGCACGTGATAAGACTAATTTACTTAATAAATTACTACAAATAAGGCAATCTACGTTTTAATTTTAAACCCTGGAGGATTTGGATTTGGTGTTTCTCTAACTATTTGTCTGAAATACCCAAAAAACATATCCATATGTGTTGTCATACGAATACTGAGGTTAAACTGTTTTGCAGTCTCTTCCACAACGGGATAGAGATGGTGCAGAATACCATGGTCTAAGGTTGGAAATAAATGATGAAGTGCGTGGTCCCCAAAAGTGGTCAGCACCAAGAACTGATTTCCTGTTACTTCATATCGATCGGATACGGTATCCAGTTGACTAATTCCCCAATCTCTATCTGCTGCAGGCCTAAAACAATCGAATACAAACTGTTCTTAATAGTGAGTACCTCTGAGTACGAACCTCGCTGTGTCTCCATCTACGAAAATATCAGGATGAACATGAGTACCAGTAAAACCTACTGCAGCAAAACAAAAACTTCCTACTGCCATTATAAATTCCCACATCAGTATGGCCCAGAAAAAGGATTGACCACCAAGAACAAACATGGTAAATGGAAGTAAATATGGTAATAAATCTGATATTTGCAATTTCCCTTTGCTCCAAAAACTAGTTATTAAAGTATGAGTTCTAAAAAAGAAAAGTATCGTTATAACTTTACATTTGTGTAAGATTGCTGGTTTGATCTTACATAATACTAGAGTAGATGAAGTTTCTTGTGGTCCACACAAACAAGGGCTGGTATATTATGTTTCCATATTTCATTAGAACGGACTTCTTTTCCGGAAAGAAATTTACCCAAGGCTCCAAAAAATATGTTTGGAAATCTGCTACTGTGTTTGTTAACATGTGGTGGCTTATTATGTGATATATTCTCCATTCCCTTAAAAATAAATTAAGTATTAAATAGTTGAATTCGTATTATAAATTAGAATAGGCAACATATCGTAGTTTTAAAAATATTATAGCATCTGTAGCTAAAAATTCAAGTACATGGTTTCAATCGCTTTATAAATTGTAAGCAAAGATAGAGTTTACTTGAAGATGAGTACATACACAAATTTCCAAAATCTACAAGCATTACTAAAAAAGAAAAATTGAGCACATCCCTGCTATCTACAAATTACAGCAAAATTTGTTTGTTTTCGAAAATTTTTCGAATTGATATGATTTTTTTAAATTTTTTTGTGAAAATCTTCATGTTTATTTCTCAAAAGCAGAATTATTCTAGTAATTTTAGGTCTCGCTTCCGTATTGCTTCCTTACTTAGAGTAAAGATTTGGAAAGATGTGCCATTTTAGCAGTTAATGGAAATGGTTTCAAGAGACAAATGATGAAATCATGATATTCCGATAGGCAACCATTATAACATTAACAATCTTGTTGTAAATTCAATTAAGAGAAAAATATTGACACATTTATGCAATTTGATCAACTTAACGGAAATGGCAGAATTCCTTATTACAGAAAAGTTAGTAGAAAACGCAACAGACGTATCTTCGGTTCTGAGGGTTGCATATCTTGCTAAAATGACCACCTATGTGCTATTACTTGTATTATATAACTTTCTTCTTGCAAATTCGAATCTTTATACAAATAATATTTTTTTCACATTGGAAGCAAAGAAAACAGTAAACGTACCTTGCAGTTACAAAGCAGATATCACCATAATACATTCTAAAATTGTCCTTTTGGTGGCTGTAGTTATGAGCAGTTATAATTGTTAAACCGAAACATATTCCTGATACAACAGCAAAAGTAAAGCTCCAAAATATTGTAGCAAGGACAGCAAAAATAAATATGCCTGCTAACAAAGCATCAGAATAAATATTCGTCATTCTTATATCATCCCTAGGGATGGTTTTTAGGGCTTCTCTTGCATTTCTTTTTACAGTTCTATAGAAACCATCATCGTTAAACGTAAATGGAGAAGCTCGTGCTGTCTTTGCTTGCCTAACGTAATACTTTTTCAGTAAGCTTTCAGGAAGTGTCGATATATGATGAGATTCAAAAGCTTCTGTAATATCGGTACCCTAAAAAATATTTTTGTGTAATCCCCAACTTAGTACAAGAGTAACAAATCTAATTGTGTACATTTACAAAATTGTTGGAATACATTACCGTGGTGTCTTCAAGCCAAGACTGCCCTCCTGGATGACTTTGAATAAAACTTGTAAAATCGTAAAGACCATCGTGAACTCTCCAAAGGTCTTCTGCACCGTCTGTTGCTCGTTTGTCGTTCAACCAGTCCTTTACATCTTTGTGAAAAGCATGACCTGGAGTTGCTACGCCTACTGTTGATTTTGGTGCCATTTTTAACCAACGGTTTGCAAACGTTCACTGGACCTTATATAGTTTACAATGGTATTAATAGCCATTACAGTGATACCGAAGACAGCCAATGTCAAACGTAAGTTATCTTATCGAAGAGATTCATAGCACATGTTGTGACAATACCCATATCTTTAATGTATTATGCCTATAAAATGTTAACTTGTTTGTGATAGCAATAGGCATGAATGGCGCTTATTTATGGTAAACTAATGCAAACTCCAAATTAGCGTTAATAGTTTTATCTAATATGGAAGGAAAACGTTGCTACAAATGAAAATATAAGTAATGTGCTACTAAAACGTGATAAACGTTGATACTTTTCTATGAATAAAAATAAAGAGAACAGATAAGTAAAAGTTATATTCTGAGCAAAGTGTCGTTTTCCTTATCTCGAACGTCGAAATTCCTACATGTGTTGGTGGGACAGACACAAACATAATCCGCTTAGCAATAATCAAAAAAAGGAACATTTGCAATATCACGGCTGACTTAGCAAAATATGATTTTTACCAAGTCATATATCACCGCAAAGGAAATGCTAACTGCAATCAGCCATAAAAATGTCTGAAGAGGAAGGGCTTTTTATCTATATGGAAGCTAGAGCGGCTAGTGTCTCATTGTGAAAGATTACCGAAGTTATCAAGGGCAATCAAAGCAATGTCCAATTGAAGAGTGTTGTGATTGAAAAAAATCTGTTTGATCGTACCACAGTATTTTAGCTTTTCATTTAAGTTTTACGTGGTTAAATTACAACTCACTGACAACAGTAACGTGAAAACAACCACTTTTTACCAACAACAGACTAATAGAACATGCTTTTTACTGATATATTTAAAAAAGGCCAAAACGCGATTCTTATTGGATACTTAAACTGGAAGAACACCATGCAAGGTTGCAACGTTTCAGCTCATATACAAGATGTCTCAAAATTGGCGCTCCTGCTGTTGGGATTTAATTCAGGGAATTGAAACAAATCGAAAAATTTTCCGATCGTCCGTTACCAAGTTATTAAGGTCAAGTGGGGTGAGTTGGATCCCATTTTACACCACTCAAAGTTGACTTGTGTAGATTTTCTAGTTAGTATAAACAATATAATTTCTTATTATTTAGGTGGTAAGCCTAACCACTTGGGCAAGAAATGGCGATATAATGAAAATTAAAAACTTACCTCCAATTTAGTGGAATAATTTTTTCTAAAGGTGCCATGTGGCCTACTTACTCCAAAATTTTGGGTAAGTGGGCCACACCCCTTTATTTCCCATATGAATAGCGTTATGATACAGCTGAGGAAAGTGGGCCATACTTACGATTTTTCTCAAAAAATTACTCTTTAAACATTTTGGAAATTCTCAATAGTTTACGAAGTAGGAGGATTAATATGAAAGACTGCATTTTGATAGAAAAATGTTTTATTAAACAGATGAGAACTATACAATGCTTAATGAATGCTGTAGACACTGTACTTTTAAGAACATAAAAAACGTTTCATTTTTAGCTAAAAAGAAAGTTTTGCTTCGAATTTGGTAATTGCAGGCACTTGATAGACATCTCTGTTGTTAATAGGTATTGGTGGAGGAATAACTTTTAAAATGTCTTTTGTATCATACTCCAAGACATCATCTTTTCCTGGCCATTTCCACCTATCTAATTTTCCACTTTTTTCCATATGTTTCACAATGACTAGGTTGTCAGGTCCTACATTAACAACCTGACCAGGGTAATATTGAAATTCGTATTTGACTATGACGTAGTCATCAGAAAAAACTTGCATTGTATCTTCTGTTGAGTCAGAAGAATCATCTAGTGGAATTGAAATGTCGCTATCACTTTCTGAAGATGATATAACTGTTTTACTTTTCTTTTATCTCAAACTTTCTTGCTTTTTCTGTTTTTCTTCTTTTCTTTTCTAAGTAGCTTTCTTCCTGTTTTCTTTTTCTTCTGCAACTTTTTTCTTTTCCTCTTCCTCTGCCTTGCGTTTTGCCAAATATTCCTTTGTTTTTATAATTTCGCCATCTGGACATATTCTTTTTTTATGTTCTTGGCTTCGGTGATGAACGCTGAGGAGACCCTTTGATGAAACTAAGAATTATGTTTTCTGTTTGACCTTTGATCTGCAATAATTGTCCTGCTTCCTTTGAACTTGAACCATCTGTGGAAAGTTCACAACATTCGTTTTCTTTACTTTGAAACCCTTTAGATACGGCATTGCTTGATATTGGTACATCATTTTCTTTGTCTACAGAACTCATATGGGAAATCGACATAACATTGGAGGGGTTGTTAGAAGTGCTAAAGGGGGATAACTTGGTAGACGGAACATTTGAACGTGTGTGAGTTTCAGGTTGGTTGTAATCAGAAGCAAAAATAGCATTGGAGGTGTTATTGGAGGTGGCAGCGCTAGAGAAGGAGAAGTTAGTAGACATAGCATTTGAAGGTGTTTGAGTTTCATTTTGTTTGAAAACCAACATAACATTGGAGCTACTGTCAGATGTGGATGACATGGGATTGGGACTTGAGGTTACTGTTGCTGACTTTTCAGATTCCTTGTTCTGAGATACATATTTCACTTTTCTTCTTATGTTCGTATGCTTTCTTATCATCAGGCTTGAATATCTCGGTCCTAATTGCATCTCTGCAAATCGGGTAATTTCCGGTTACTCTGAAACCATTTATGATAACTTGTGGTGACATTTTGTCATAGATCTTGCCTAAGAGGGCAACAAACGTCCCTTTAGGTATCCTTTGCCTCGGATTGTTCCTCTGCTATGTAGCCAGCTCTTTTTCTCAGCTGTTTTTAAAGATTTAAATACTGCAGCGTCGAACGGTTGATGCGCATGAGTTGTGTAGGGAGGGAGTTTAATGATAGGAACGCTATTAGCTAAAGCCTCTTCTATAATCTTAACTGATACATGCGTAGAGTGACCGTCATATACGAGTAAAAATGGGCGTTCCTTAGGGGCATATGGTAGGAAACACTGAACCATTTCGCAAAAATATCGGTTTCCATCCAACCACGCTGTGACACAGTGTAAAATGTTCGATCGTTATCATTTATATTCAGCCAGTGTTCGAGAACATTTTTGCCCTTGAAAATAATGAGAGCGGGAATTTTTTCCCCTACTGCCGAACAACATATCAGTATGGATGTGTTTTCCCGGCCCGGAGAGCTTATCATACGGGTACTTTAGCTCCTTTGGCCTCCCCCCTCTTTTAATTTGGATGGGTCATGGCAGAAGCTCGATTCATTAATTAAAAATTAAGTGCGGTTCCTCATTTAATCCTAGTCTTCCTACAGTATTTTCTAATAGATCGAAATACGAGTATATAACGAAGGGGATCGTTCGATCCACCCTTGAAAATTCCACTCCCTGTGGCTTTTTTAACAATAACTTATGTCTCTTCGGAAACGCTAAAAACCAGTCTTCCTCAGGGCGGTCATCCCTAAATCTTGTTTTTAACTTATTTTTTTAATGTAAATCTGGACAACGTCGAAAACTTCATTTCTTGTTAGGCCAAACCCCCATTTCTCAAAGACCTTTAGAGTATTTGCCAAGCAGTTTTCGTGTTCTGACGTTATATCGGTAGCCCTACCACCACCACATCCAGCAGACGCCAAGCGACCTTTTTCCTCTGAATTCTGCCTTCTGCCGCCTTAAGGTCGATCTGGGGATATTATATGCCTTTGCCGCTTTTTTTGCACTTTTTCTTTCAGTTTTAATATCCACGATACCCCTACTCAGGGCCTCAGAGGTATAACGCTCTCCATCTGCACCTCTGTTGGTTTTACGATGGTACACTCGCCCCATAATTCCAAAACAAAAAATAAATATTTGATTCATCCATTTAATGTTAAGTAAGTAAGTAAGTATTAGTTAATACACATAGGCGCCGGGGTATCTAGGCCACAATGGCCATGTTTCCCCCTAGGTGGTGATCAACTTTCCCCAAATCCACACATTTATGGGTAAAATTGACCACTCCCATCCTAACTTCCAAATAATAAAATGTAATGCTTTAGCAGGAATCGTATAAGAATCTAACCTTTCAACTTACCTTTCCTAAATTAAACCACAAATACACACAGTTGTTCAATATTTTACAAATTTAAACGCATAAAACGTTCGAAAGTAGCATGCATGAATTACAGCTGACTCACTTTGACAGTTGACAATGCCAATTCTTTTGCAGGCATACAACTCTAGGAAGTGTTCTGAAAAGAAATCTATACACAAATGCTGCTAACTGAAGGAAAAACGTTCAGATCAGTTTTTGGTTTAAGAAAATACCTATGGCCCACTATCCCCAGTGGCCTACTTAACCCACTTGACCCTAATAAAAAACAAAAATAAAACAGTAAAAGCCGAATAATATTAGTAGAAAAGATATTACCCACATCTGTTGCCATAAAATGTGTTCAAATAGGTTGCCTCCTACTTCAAAGCAAATATTCGTACGTTGTGTCCTGGAATTACGAACCCTCTGTTAAATATACGTTTATTGACGTCACAACAATGTGAATACGCGCTACGACATCTTCAAATAGTCCCAGAGAAAGAAACCCAGCGAATTCAGATTTGGTGATCCAGGAGGCCACAGTGTAGGTCCATCTCTTTCAATCCACCTCTCACTTGTATGCCACAAGATGACGGAGCACCATCATGTTGGAACCAATAATTTAATCTAACTCCTAATGGAACTTCATCGAGCAATGGCAGTGATAGATTTTTATTTCAACATTGAAGACACAAAGCTTAATTAAGTCGGTTGGGAAGAATGTATGGACCAATTACATTATTATTTAATAACCCAGCCCAAATACAAATTGACTAACTCCTTTACTAAGATCTTTTGCGTAATAAGTGAGGGTTTCCATCACTCCATTCATTCTGGTTGAGTATTTATGATACCCGTATTAGTAAATGGAAATTCATAACTCCACAGAATCATGTCAATGAAATGTGGGTCATTATTTACACTATGGTACAACCATCTACAAAAATTGACTCAAAACTCCCTATCCCTGTCGCGTAAAACTTGAACTTCTTGAGACCTAAATCGATGAATAATCTGTAAATTGTATCTTTTTGGAAATAAGTTTGGGACGATACAATTTGAAGTTTCGTATTTGGTTCCGTCTCAACAAATTCAAGAACTTGCTTTTCTTGATCGATGCTTTTAGTGTAAATGGACGTCCTGTCTGACTTAAATTACCTTTTCCTAGTAATTTTTGTTCCGCATATCTTATAGTTTTTGCACACCTTCTCGCATTATCATTACACGCACCTAATACGTTTAACATCTCGATTTCAACAGTATCGTTCCATTTTAAACACAAAAATAGAAAGAAATGAAAATAATTATATTTATGAATATCCTAATACTAAAATACGAAATTAAATTATGTTATACAATTAATTGGAGCGACCATGCGGTAAAACTTATTATTTATTTTTGTATCAATAATTAGATTAATTTCCGAAAATTTCCACTCTTAATTTTCAACGCAATTCAATTTTCAATGAATCAAATACCAGATGCACGGGCGTCATTTTTGAGACAGCCTATATAGGCTTGTCACAACACATGCATAGATAAACCACTCGCTCGCAATTACAGGTCAGTTTGTCGATTACAATTTACGAATAACTTGAGAAGATAATTTATTCATTTCTTGCAAAATATTTTACGTAACATTGAGATAGCATGGAAAGTATCTCTTCTTAATCGTCAATCACTTCGATTGGATTGTTGCAAACTTCCACTGTCGCCGGTCCTCAGTTAACCGTTTCATTTCTATACCGAGCGATCAAAATGTTTTCAAATTAGGGTTGGCTGTGAGTGCTACAAGGCATGTCGTAACTCTCATGTTACCTACCGGCTGTACCTTGTGTTCTGCAGGACAATCTGGAATGGAGTAGATCCACTCACCATTAATTTTATGAACAGAGTCTTGCTCTACAGTAAGAACCATTTCAAAATAACAACAACAAACAAATTACAATAACCATATTAAACAGATTGGGACAGGTGGATAAATTATTTTATTATACAGTTATTTAAATTGGCATTTGTTGATAATTTAATTTCAGACATGCAAAAAATTTCCCTAATTTGAAAACCTTTTGATCATACATATATAATACAGGTCTACATTGGTTTCGTTGTTTTAAGTTTGGCATTTGTTTTTTATTAATTTGGGGTCGCTGATCACAAATATGATGTTAGTTTTTATCCATCACGTCACGTTTTCTATGCTAAATCTACAAGAATACTCGCTCAGGCGAGCGGTCCATAAGGAAATAACTTGCTGGTTAGTTTTAATTATCAAATAATGAAAAGTTCTTAGTAATGACTAATGAAAATTCAAACTACATATAAAATGCATACAAAATTACTTTCTATAATTTATTTGCTAATGGAATAACTAGGTAATTACAACATACTACCCTTGCTTGCTTGCTTGCTTTGAAAGAGCGAGATCTAGGACGCGGTTTTCCAAGCATCTCTATGCACTTAGGCCACATTTGGCCCATTGTCCACCCTAACTAAGAATTTTGCCTATCTGGGGTAATTCCAACCTCAGTAGTGATTTTTAACGTGTCACACATGGTAGTGGCACGGGACCTACGGCTTTACTTCTTATCCGACAGAAGGCGCATTTTCAGATTTTTCCCCGCTAGAAAAATCTCGCCGACCTCAGCCAGGTTTGAACCCGCGTCCCTCGAATCTAAAGGCAAACGCGCTAACCACTAGACCACCGAGGCCTGCAACATACTAGCCTAATCACTAGAAAGTTATAAATCATTCCCATATAGATTTTGTTATTTTTTTGACCCAGCAGAAGCTGTAGTTCTGTGTTAGCGTAAGGTTTATACTGAGTTGTGTGTTCGGAATAAGTAATATATTCATTACAAATGTCTTCAAGAGGGTGTTTAAATAGTCCAGATATATTTTGTTATACCTGCAGTAATTTCACACTGCTGAAGCAACGACGGAAAATTACCATTTCTGTAAAAACAGCTTATTATGCTTACTTCGCTATAAAACTTGGGGATCAAGATAAGCCATAGGCTCCACACAGAGTCTGCATCATTTGTGTTGAACAACTGAGGCAATGGAGTAAAGGTGCAAGAAAGTTTTTGTCTTTTGGAATTCCTATGGTGTGGAGGGAGCCAAGAAACCACGGTGAGAACTGTTACTTTTGTTCCTGCAACGTAAAGGGCTTCAATTCAAGAAATAAGGAAGATATTTCATATCCTGATGTTCCATCTGCTATACCGCCAGTTCCTCATGGACCCAACATCGCTATTCCACCCGCATTTGCAAGTTTCAGCGAAGAAATGTCTTCTAAAAATGATACTGACGAGAGTGATGAAATGGACGTTTTCGAATGTGAAACACAGGAACTTCAAGGTTTCACACAGACGGAATTGAATGACTTGATAAGAGACTTAGGTCTTCCGAAGGGCGC